>JAGFPH010011022.1:7539-18399 GCA_018207615.1 Philaenus spumarius
AGATGATGAATTACACGTGGAATTATAAGTTTTTGCCTTAATTACAACAAATGTTAACTTAAATCCATTAAAATGGTTTGGTTACCATTACGAACAAGTGAATAATTTGTAGCTTTCAGTTAAGGGTACTACTAGCCTACAATAAAATAGTAAATAAACTGAAAATAACAATTTAAATCATGCACGAATAAACATAGAAATCAGGCACATTATACGTTTAAATATCACTAACCTAATTTAAAAAGAAAGTCCATCCGTCTGTTCTTCGGATGGGCAAACTTAAACTTAACAGAATTTTAATTTTATAATAAACATAACATTAACATAATCGAATTTATGAACTCGCCCCATATCCTATTTAGGATGTTGGCCTATCCTTTTTTGTTCAAAAACTATTATTTGAATTGTATGGATGTTTGAAAATAGATTTGGGATAATGGGTTAAAACATTTTGGAAATAGGTTGTGGCCTATCATTAAAACTATAATTAAATCACGAATGGCACGAATATTAATTATGAAAAGAATATTAACAGCTTTTGTTTGGCGTCTAATCAACACTACACTTTCTGTCTAGGCCCACTCAAATTGCTAAAAGTTACGAAGAATAATGTAAAAAGAACTATTGTAATGGATTTAACTATGTACCGTACTATACTACTTTACTCTTTACTCACTCCGCATTACTAGTATAATCCAGACACACACACTAAAATATATTAACACAATCTAAAACAAATAAACACCAAACACAGCTAGCAAAAATACGAGAACAACACATAACCTCAAAATGTCTTGTATTATTCACTAAACAAAACATGAAACATGACATAACAAAAAGACATTCGGCTGGCAAAAACCTAGCGCCCCGGTGGCTGGTTGTAGAACTTTACTGCACCTGATGGCCTTATGTGAGTTGTCATAGCAACGCATAAGTTACTAACTTCCCACCAGTTTCAATGCTAATAACTGTATAAGACTCTGGTTGCAGAAGTAGTGCGTTCCACGACGCTGCGCGCGAAGGTTGAGCTGATGTTCTTCGGCTTTTCAACCGTTTGGGGACATTCTTGGCCGTATAATTTTGGATTGAATTGAGGTTGAAATTGATAATGCACTGATATTTTTAAAGAAACATTAATGTGATTATTTTTTTGTTTTATTTCTTGGGGGTTGTGCAACCAAACAACCACACAACGAGCCGCCACTGATTTATAGCCTAAATACCGAATTTCGAATTAAAGAAATAAAGTTTCTTACTTTGTTTTCATACCAGACTTAGGGGCCTATATAAGCACTGTTTTAATTTGCGTAATCTGAAACCTAAATTCGGTGCGTGCCTGTTACATGTACAGTCCGTCTTTTTTTTATTTGTAAAGTTGTTTTAGATTAGTTAGGTTTTAGTTTTTCAATTTAAATTATTTTTGAAGGGAGTTCTAAGATGGTAGGCTACTGAATTTATAAAATACAAATTTAATAATTTTACATACATCTGAATTTATTAAAAAAGTCGGAAGAAATTAAAACTACACAATTTGTGTATAGCCGTAGTGCGTTGTTAGATCATGTAGGCCTAGTAAACAGGGTTGCATGGTTTGGCAACGCTGTATCATACATTGTCTCTCTTATCGGCCTTTGTCTATTCAAGTCGTCAAGCCGGCCTGAGTTAGTTATTTTCTGTACATTGAATACCTTGCAATTTAATCAAAATACATATTATTACGTGTTTCTTTAGAAACGACATAATTTGACTGCCCAATATGTTTTGAAATAATCTTGATTTATTAACAAAATCCTGCATTTATGTTGGAGCAAATTTTCAACTATAATATAGCCTAGGCTAGTTAAAAAAAGCGATAAGCTATTCACATCACTTTTTTTAGAATACTAGGCTACAGCAAAGCGTAGGCCTAAATATAAAAAAGAGAAAAGAAAACCGGACAAGTAGAAATTCTGTGTTTGAAGTTGTCATTTATTAATGAATAGGGAAAACATCTGCGTGCTCCGCACGCCAAGCTCGTTGGAACCGTCTTTACGCATAATCATGTTATGTTTTCTTTTTAATAAAAGTGTAGGATTAATAATAATAACCCCAAAGCTAAGATGGTAAATAATGTTTAATGTTCAAATCAAATTATTTCGTATATTTTATAAAACAGCAGTTATAATAAAGGTTAAAAGAACCATCAAGGCGCAGGTCTACACTTTAATAAAAACCTAACCTAAAAGTTAGAAATAGAAATAGTTGCTTCAATGTGTAAAATCAGGTGTTAATGGAAATATTAGAACATTTTATCTGTTACCTATTTTATTCAATGGTTGCCATGGTAATTCATCGGTCTAGGCCTAACCTAAGAATTTTCCAACTAAATTTACAAATATTGATATAAAAAATGTTTTTATAAAAATGTATAGCCTATGTTATTCAGGGATAGTGAAGCTTTTCATTAGTAAAACTATTTTTTCAATCAGTTCAGCAGTTCCAGAGATTACATTAAAAAAACAAACAAAGAAACTAATTTTAACTCTTTATAATATTAGTATAGATGGATGTTCAATTTTATTATTAGTTATTCGGACATTTGCCATCATTTGTGTGTTAAAAAATCCAAGTAGAAATTCAGAAAGGGATGTCCAAGTATTTAAAGATGAGTATAACCAGTAGCCTATATATATACGCATAAATGGACTGCTTATTTTTTGGGGGTTTCCTCGATGTTAGTGATTTCATAGGTTATTGTCAAAAAAAAACCTTTACCCTAGACTAAAGCCCATTTCGTACTACATATTTACCGAAATTCGAGTTTGTTTTTAGCGGTTAGATCCTCATATTGGAATTGGCCAACATCTTTTCCAAGTTTGAACACCAAATTAGGCACTACTTACCGAATTGTACATGGTTTTAATTTATCTCTCTTACTTTAACCAACGTCGGTGATAAAAGTTAACAAAATGGAAGTTATAAAATCAAAATTGTTAACTTTTTAAAATAAATTGGTTGTTATTTAAAAAAAAATTGTGTAGGTCTAATAGATAGACATTGTGGGCTTTGCTGTTTGTAATTTCTTCAAACATTTCTTCGGTTTATAGGCCTATCTAACTGTATAGCCATACAAATTGTCCAATTACTGTATGTACTGTATAGGCACTTCGACATCACTACAAGGTATAATTTACGCTGTTTTTTACT
This sequence comes from Philaenus spumarius, assembly GCA_018207615.1. NCBI lineage: Eukaryota > Metazoa > Arthropoda > Insecta > Hemiptera > Aphrophoridae > Philaenus > Philaenus spumarius. The sequence continues at coordinate 10,726 of JAGFPH010011022.1, forward strand.
TTAAACTTCGAACTGTTTTTTATAGTTTCCTTTAAGTCCCTTAATAATAATAATAAAGAATTTATTGCCTGCCTACGGTACTTAATATTAAGGTTAAAAGTACCAGCAAGGCTCAGTTCTACACTTTAATAAAAAAACCTAACCTAAAAGTTAGAAATACGAATAATTGCTTCAAAGTTCTAAATCAACTGTTAACGGAGATATTGGAGCAAACAGCGGTTTTAACTGTTATTTTATTCATTCGGTTGCTATGGTAATAAATGCAAATACTTGCGTTGGTTCATCAGTCTAGGCCTAACCTAAGATTTTTTCCGACTAAATTTACAAATCTTGAAATAAAAAATGTTTTTATCAAAATGAATTATAGCCTATGTTACTCAGCTTTTTATTAGTAAAACTATTTTTTCAGTCGGTTCAGTAGGCTAGTTCCACAGATTATCCTTGCAGCTACATACAAACAAACAAATTTTACCTCTTTAAAGATAGATCTAGTATAGATGTGGCCTACTGTATTTAATGAAAAATGAGGTGGATATTATTAAAGTTAGATTAATTCTTTGGGTGATCTCCCCTCTCCCCCGCCGAACAGCGTCAAAAATACGTCTTATTTGAAATCGCCGATATAATTTTATTACGCCCAGTGGGTCGCCAGATTTTTTTACTAGTAAAGAAATTTGAAAAACACTGTTTAAACGATCCCAGCCAAACTCGGCCGTAAGTGTGAGGATTTTTATTCCGTTTCAGTCCCCCGTACATATTTTCACAATCTTAAACCGATCAACGCTTCCTCTAGCGACAAAATAATATGATGCCCGGTGTCCCTGGAAACAGTGTAGTACTGTATTCACAACGAACAATTTCACGTTAGTTAAAGCTTTAAAGACCACGGTGAACAGCAGATAGTAGATTTTGTTCGACTCGTGAGTCTACTTTTTACAGAATTTCTAGTTCTACATTTTTGGGAAACGTACGAAGTGAAAAAATTTAATTAATTTAAGTTTCTGTTGTTTAAGTTGGTACCACTGCATGTATAGTAGTACAAATTAAAATTTGACAAAATTCAGGTACTTCAGTTACAGTAGTTTATAAAGACAGTAGTACATAGGCTACTTCGTGTATTGTGCAAATTGTACAGGACCACGACTTCTGGTAAACAAGCCAGGCAGCACTATTTGGCAACAATGTAAACTGATAACGCCTGTGCTCACTTTCCAACCGATGCATCCAAGCTTGAATACATTTATTTTAGAGAAACTTCAGAAGTAGCTATTGAATCTGAATGGACAAATTGTAGATGACCATTGTAAACTTTGACTTGTGTCTCTCTCTCTCTCCCCCCACCCTCTGTACAAAGTGTCTATTTTTTAATGGGCTACCATTGGTATCTTGTAAACTATAAATCCGACAGCAAACTTTGAACGGGAAAGCTTTCCTTGTTTTTTGAGAAATCCAAAAATATTTAGTTAAAACATTTGTAAATGGCCGCCATTTTCCAATAGGCCTATGGCTGGTATCCTGGGTTGCCTGGCGCCCCAACTTACGAAAATACAAAATAATCATAAATATAAGACACAACATTTTATGGAAACACTTAATATGTATTTGTACATGTGTCTAGTGTATTATCTATACAAATTCTGGATGATAAAAATATATAGGTTAAAAAAAATACAAAATTTTGACGAATTCTAAAATAAAATGCATCTTCACTCGGTATTAAAAAAAATAGTATACATTTTTTACGACTAAATAAATAATAATTGTTACATCATTAAAGGCACTAATAAATAAATAATCATACCCCAAAAAATACCCTCCACCCAAAATCAGATACAAACCCCAAAACGTTATAAATACAAAAACTGAACATGATGTTTAGTTTTTCAACGGTGGCGCGCGCGGAGCACGCCCGAGGTCGAAAACTTGGAATTTTAAATAGTGCCCCTATACATACAACATACCAAAAAATCAGAACTACCCGACCTTTTGCATCTGAGGATGTACAGATTGACTGGGCTAATAGGAGAATCGAGAATCAGTCAGAAGGCACACACAACACGGAGATGAAAGTTTATTTCGGGTAGACATCGGCTCGGCTACGGCTGGCGAAAACTCACTCGACAAGGTCATTCTCATCCCCTCCCTTCATGTCTAGCAAAGGGATGGGGGTTCCCCCCACTCGCCTGAAGCGGAAAGAACTACTTTTGTTGTGACTCGATTTTGTGGAGGATTCTAGTTTAAACTGATACCGTAGCTGTGGAGCGCGCTGGCGTCGCCTACCAACTTGCCGTCAAGGGGAGCGTGGCCTTAAGTATTTTTCTTTCACACTCTGATTCCGTTTTCCATTTTAGAAGAATACCTGAAACAAGAATTCAAATTAACTAATAAGAAATATATAAATACAATCAGAAATTTTAAATCGTAAGTTGTTGAAACACTCCAGGATACCAGTTATAAGGGTTAAGACTTTGTTCTTGGTATTTTTTTTTATAAGAAAAAAGTTACAACGGTATAAAGTTTTAAAAACACCCTATCTGAGCGGAAGATATTTTTGTGTGGAAAAGTTTTGAACCAATGAAAACTTTCTTAACACCAACATAAAATTGTTTAGAGGAGTTGAGGCTCGGCTCCGTAAATTCAAAACGGCGAAGTGGGCTAAAAATTTCAATGTCGACATAACCTAACCATACCTTCACTTTTAAGCATATTTTGTGTGTTATTTGCTTCAAAAAACGAAAGCTGTATTTTTTTTCTTAAAGTAAAATAGATTGTGGGTTTTGATTGCTAAGTTTTTTTTGTAGGCCCTAATATATCTCTTTTTGCAAGTTAGTAAAAAATGTATAAAGTTTACTATTTATATCATACGTTTATGAAAACAATAAAACGGTTTTTGAAAATGTATTCGGCAATCAACATCCGCATATGACAGTACTTCAAAATGAAACCAAATTTTTAAATTTATTTCACGGATTAACGGAAAAAATGACTTAAGTATTCTGTAGCATTGCTCTTATGTTAATCAGATTCAATATGGCGGACAGGGTATCCTCCCCTTAAGACCCGTATTACACTGTAAAATATTTTATGAAATATGTTTTATAAAAGATTTGAAAAGTGATTCTCTTTTATAAAACATTTTGGATTTGTACTAAAAGGCAAAAATGTATCTGACATTTTATAAAAGGTAATGCCAAACTGTTAAATTTTATTAAAAAAATGTTATAAAAGAAGTATATTATAAAAGATGGCCCATTACACTATCAAAGATCTTTGTCAAAGAACTTTTATAAAACATATTTTATAAAATATTTTACAGTGTAATACGGGCCTTCCGATTCAAAACTACAAATTTGTCACACATGAAAAACGAAGTTGGTACCGGTAACACATATGAATTCCTACATATACGGTTTTAAAAATGAACAAAAACCGTATTCGTTGATTTAAAAAAGTTAAATTTGCCTGCCTAATAATCCAATAATAATAATCCATCTCATAAATCGAACATAGGGAATTGCTTTTATACAGGTAGACTATTATTAGCTAGTATGACTAATAATAGGCCTACATCTATATAAACGTATATTAGGTTATTTCGAAACGTTTTAATTAATAATATAAGTCTTGTGAAATTAATTTTTTTAAATATGAGTTAAAGAACTAATGCGAACTAATACGTTATAAGATTTGCTTTGAGCTTATACAATTAATATAAATACCTTTTATTATCAATATACAGGGGTGGCAAAAAGTCCCGGAACAAAAGAATATCTTTTTCCAGGTTCCACTTACACAATTGAAACTTTGCAAATTGTTTATGGGTATAAAAAACTACTTTTTTAGAATATGGCTGATTTTTCACCTCCTCTGGGGGACGGCCCGTCAGGAGTCGGTGAAAAATCTTAAACGTAAGCATGGATTGTTATGCATATCATTTTAAAGGTCTTGATGGACAAACACAACGACATAATAAAAATGAAAAATGGATGATCCTGAAAAAAGTTATGGCTGTTCAAAGTTTTGATATGCTGCATGTTAAATGAGCCTTATTCTAAGTTTAATTTATTTTTACATGTTCCATGTATACACTTTCAACTCTGCAAATTGTTTACGGGTATAAAGAACTACTTGTTTATGCTACAGTTGATTTTTCATCTCTTAGTTAAGGCTCAAACTTAGAATAAGGCTCATTTAACATGCAGCATATCAAAACTTTGAACAGCCATAACTTTTTTCAGGATCATCCATTTTTCATTTTTATTATGTCGTTGTGTTTGTCTCATCAAGACCTTTAAAATGATATGCATATAACAACCCATGCTCACATTTAAGATTTTTCACCGACTCCTGACGGGCCGTCCCCCAGAGGAGGTGAAAAATCAGCCATATTCTAAAAAAGTAGTTTTTTATACCCATAAACAATTTGCAAAGTTTCAATTGTGTAAGTGGAACCTGGAAAAAGATATTGGGTTGTTCCGGGACTTTTTGCCACCCCTGTATACAAATTTAAAGAAGAGATACGCATTCGTTAACTTCGGAAACATTCGTACACATTCGTATAATATATAAACATATTCCATTATTAATTTCTTCATTATAATATTAATAACTTCTAAATCATTTGATCTATCATTATGAAATAAAAAGCAATTAAAAGATAATATTTTTTCTTTATTAAGATATATAATTATGTATATAAATATAAAATTTTAACAAATAGGCCTACAGTTTTATAACCGTTATAATTGTACACATTTACCGAGTTAAAAATCCCCGTCAGCAAATTTAGGGAGGCCTAGTTGTTCTGTTTTTTTTTGTAAATAGTTTTTTTTATTGATGTATTTCTGTATTTCTGATGTGTAGGCCTATCTAATTAATCTGCCTGTGATTTTTCACGTGGGCTTACTAGTATTAAATAATATGTTTCACAAAACCTTGTAATTTTAAAAATACTTAATAGTTACAAACTGGTGGCTAATTTAAAGTTAAATTACAAAAATACTATCAGATTTAAAAAATAAAATAAAAAGTGATAAAATTGTTACAAAAAAGTTGGTGTTTGGATCAGGTCCTATATATTCGTTGCCGCATGACAAAAATAAAGATTTTTTTTCAATGTTGAAAATACCGTGTTGTATTTTTTTTTAATTGTGTAAAAAAATTTAAAAGTTGAGAAAAATCGTATCTAAACTGGAAAAAATACGCGTTAGCCGACATTTATTTTGAAATGTTACAAAATTATGTTAAAATTAATAGCCTAGTTATTTTATTTGATTTACTATCACGGCCATGTTTAATGATAGCGCAGTGCAGGGGAAACCCGAAATAAAGCTGAACGAATGGCAGCATTAAACTACCTCCATGTACAGTACAAGTGGGTCGCGTAAATAACTTTTATTTAGTGCTCTGTGCTTTTTATTTCCTGAAGCACAACGTAGAGTTGGATAAATTGTACAAAGTTCAAGCAACCGTCTGTTTAGACAAACAATTTGGTTTCTGATTTGATCCGAATTAGTTCAGCAGAACCTATATGGGCACGGTTTTAATTCGGGCGAATCTGAAACTGCGACGGAGTCCAAATTTTGTGCGCGTCTGCCGCGCGTTTTGTCGTCTACAGCTTAGGTTTAGATTTTTAATAAATAATTTTTTAAACACAAAAATAATTTGATGCGGCACAACTACAAGAATAGTTGAAATGTAGTATTTTGACATAGTGCACCTTATTTAAAACATCTCTTAAAGAAATTAAGATTGTTTAGTTTGGTATATTTTCATGTAAACGGTATTGAGAAGTTAGAACAGCCAAAGACAAACAAGTCGCCGCAAGGTTTGGCAACGCTGTATTCCCTCTGTCACTAGTGCAGGCCTTTGTCCTACGACTGTGATAACAAGCCGGCCGGAGTTTAGTTACATATTCTAAGTACAGTAGGCTACATTAAATTATTGCTAATACATCAATTTACTTTGTATTTTTAACGACACTACAGAAGTAGCTGTCCAATGTATTTTCAAATATTTTTGATTACAAAAAAATCTTCATTAAAAACAATATATATTTCTTGTATTGGGCCTAGAGGAAATTGTAAATTATAACGCATTAAGAATGTAAAAGTAATTTATTCAAATAACGCATAGTGTAAATCCTTCAGCATGAAGGGGAACCATGAAAATCGAACAAATAGAAACCCAGAAACCAGCTGTTGAAACGTTGAAAGACTTTGTATAAAGTGCTTTGTCGCAAAGTAACACATTTCTAGAAATCTGCATCACTTGTTTTTAATAATTTTGTGTTGTTAGTTGTTTTTGATTAAATTTTCACAAAATTCCAAAAGTTTAATTTTTCGAAGTAAATAAGATTGCCAACATCAATTATTATAGTAATACATTGACGATATTAAAAACATCTAGTTTTGAAAATACATGAAGATCATATAGTTTTAGGCTGTGTTTGTATTGAAAGTCAAGCATACAGTAGAATGTAACAGTAGGGTTTGACGAAGGTAAAACAATTCGAGCATGCCAATTAGGATCTAACTCATGATACTCAATGATACGGAACAAAATTCCACTCTGTCCGGATCATCTTTAAGTAAATTATGGACTAGGTGACTTTAAAAAAAAATTAATATTATTTTTTTAAATAATTTTTTGTACAGAAGACTTTATTGGAATACCAGTTTCAAGTTCAACCTTCCTTGTTAGTGATTTCGGCTTACCAGGAGAGCGGAGTATTGTATTGATGCACGTACCAATTTTTCTTTTTCCTCGTTAGATCTTATCGAGTAGGCTACTTTTTTACAACACTACCAGTTTCTAACAAAAGATTTTTCCATTTAGTTATTGTTGGATTGCTAGGTGGTTCAACTCCTGGGTAGGCAGCCTGAAATTGTCTAACCTGTAACGTTACAGAAAAAAGCAATAGCCCACGCACAACACTTTACTTTTTAAGTTAAACAGTAAAAGCCTTTTTGCGAACCTCAAATTCATTAAAAACTGCACTGGAGAAAGTTAGGTTATGTTCTTTATGGCTGAAGCAATATTGTTCTATCAAACAGCTGTTCAACAATAAGCGTTAAACTACAAAGCAGTAAAAAATCTGGTACCAACTCGAGAAAGTTTTTTTTTTGAGGGAGAAAATTAATACATTTTTCATTATTCCACCATTTTGTTTCTGCTAAAATTCTCACAGAACATTTTTAAAGCCTCTATTGTGGGATGTGTAAAGTTTCAAAAAGATCGATGCATTAGGCCTAAGCTATCCAAAATCAAACGTTTAAACCTCTTCGTGGGACACCCGGTATATAAAAAGACAAATATCACCCACTTAACACTATCACTGCAATAGCCAGAGTGCTGGCCATTTGCGTGTCATCTAGTTCTAGTAGATGCTCCACTTGGAAAGTATTTCAAAATCGAAATTTCGAAATAAAATTTGTTTTACAATAATTTAATAAATATAAGATAGAAGGCTACCGGTAAAAACTCGGCTGTCCGACCGACTTAGAAAAAACCTGTGTACCAAATTGGACCTAAAATGCGGCCGTTAGAGTGCGAACACATAATTATATGCATTACTAGCTGACCCGTACGGCGTTGCCCGTGGTGGTTGGTATTTTCAGTCTTTTTAACGTAATTGTATTCTTTTTAAGTGTTCAGTCAGTGAGTGGTATTTGG
>JAGFPH010011022.1:18499-36673 GCA_018207615.1 Philaenus spumarius
AGGTATAAAGTTTCAACTGGGAGAAAGTATGTGGCAGTTATCTGGTACCGTTTATTATAGTTTGGCCTATTAGGAGATTGTAGGCCTAATGTTTTTTCTTGTTTTAATGGTTACCGGTACTTTTGTTTTTTCACACTTTTGACCAAATTAATTAAAATTAAAATACAGCAACTCAACTTTAAAACTTAAACTGTTCTACACTTTGAAACACTATTTACAAGAAGAGTTTTTAAGAATTTATTGAAGGTTGTAAGAAGAAAACGCTACCGGGAAGGACAAATCTCCACGCCTTCCAATAGCCGGCTCAGGTAATATAGTGATAATATCCTCAGCATCTACTGGGGTTACATCTTTGTTTTCAGGCCAAGTAAAAATGGAGCCTGAGTTGCTGGAATCTTTTTGTCTCAAAAACATAACCTCAGGAAAACTTGGATCCTCTACACTGGTTGCTTGCCCTACAAAATGCACATTCTTCTTTTTGGTGCTAAACTTGCAAAGAACCCAGTGACCTACTTTGGTTGATCCCATCCTCTCCTTAATTAAGCATTAATAAGCAAAAAAGTACTATGGGGCAAGTGCAACCGGCATGGCTGCACTTGCCCTGTGTGCAAAAACGACGGGGCAAGTGTAGCCATGGCTCTCATTTCAAAGTTATTGATCCAACATAAAAAAAAGGCATATTTCTGAAAACGACATATTAAACTTCATAAAATTGCCAACTTTGGTTATGATAGGTTGAAAAAGACATTTTTTTAAAAATGTCAAAGTTTCAGGGTTGAACTTGCATTAAGATTCAAAATGTAAGCATTTTCTAAAAAAAAAATGCATGTAAGTTGATTTTTTTCAAACATTTTGCTGAATATACAGGGTGTATCAGGAAGAAACGGAAAGAATTGCAGGACGTGTTCTACTGGTGAAAATAATGAAAAAAGTTCATATAAACATAGGTCCGCAAACGCTTCGTTTTCCAGATATCCGCCATTTTGTTTTTTGTACATAATAATTCATATCTAGAGAACGGTTTGACTGATTGAGTTCAAACTTGGCATGAAGTTTAACCTAACAGTGATATACCTCAAGAAAAATAAACGATTAAACCCAATCATGAGTTTCAAAATGGCGGCTGTTTGAAAATTTCAAGCCTAATTTACTCCAAAACCGTACATTTTAACGAAAATTGTCAAGATATCTTTTTTGTAGCCCTTTTGATTTCCTATCGGATAGTGTAACTGTCAAAACAATCAGATGAAGGATAACAGTTAAGTTATGTGTACTAATTGGTTTGTTCAACCCGGCATCCTATACCAACACAGTAAATACTACAATATTGTATGGACATTTGTTGTCATTACCTTTTAACTTAGCTATTATCCTTCATCCGATTGTTTTGACAGTTACACCATCCGATAGGGAATCAAAAGGGCTACAAAAAAGATGTCTTGACAATTTTCGTTAAAATGTACGGTGTGGTAAGGTCGGGAGAAGTAAATGAGCACCATAGTCTTCCGAACACGGTTTGGAGTGTCATTCAAAATGATATTTATATATATATTATATGTATGTATCTATGTGTTCGCACTCTAGCGGACGCATTTTACGTCCGATTTGGTTCACACGTAGGATGTCCAAGTCGCTCGGACGAGTTCGTTAGTCAGAAAAATCCTTCAACTTGAAGTAGCCTACGTTTTATGACAGGAATTAACAGTTTTTTTAGCTCGCTTGGTTTCCCCAAATTTTACTAAAACGTAAAATACCATAAAAGTACTCGGTTCAAATCCATCTTCTGATCCGAGGCCGCCGGCCAAGTTGTACGCTGCGAGCGAAGCGAAGCTGTCCATAACCCGAGGCCGCAAGGTCGAAGCTGGAGGCTTAGGTGCAAACAAATTCTACTAATATTATTTCGTTCATGCAGGAACCTATTCAGCGTCTTCATGAGTAGACTAATTCATTGGCCCCCATATGATATTTTCTAGAGGGGAGGAGGGGGGGCTAGGCCGGGGTATGGGTAGTAACACGTTCACTGCTGAGGAAGCACAGTCATGTGAGCTTGACACTGAATACTATGAGAAGCGGCCGACGCACAGTGCGTTGCGTGCTCCGCACGTCAACCTCCGTACTGGGAGTATTTTCAATACACAATGCATTGCGTGCTTCACACGCCAACCCCGGTTCTGGGAGTATTTCCAATACACAATGCAATGCGTGCTTCACTCGCCATCCCCTTACTGGGAGTATTTTCAATGCACAGAGCATTGCGTGCTTCGCACGTCGATTTTAAGCCTGTGTGCTACGGACGCACGCGTCCGCTTTAAAATATTGATGCTTATTACGTAGAAAAGTTCAAAAATAAAGTAATTTCTACTCATTTAGGCTATAAACATAAAAAATAAAGGTCAGCTCCTAGCATAGGAAATACGAAATTTGCGTAGCAGTGATAGTGTTAAGGAATCCTTCGGCAAAAGGAGTCCAGGGTAATTTTTGACCTCCCCAAGAAAACTTTTAACCCTCCAGGCTCCAGGTGCTGCAATCGCACTGTGCGACCTGTTCAGACCATTTGAAAGTGCTAGCGTCGCACAGTGCGATAGGTCGTAAAATCGATATATCGCAGCTATAGCCCATCTCAGGTTAAGTTGAGGCAAGGAGGGTGGGTAATTAGGGTCGGTTTCAACCGTCATAAAACTGACCCTTATTAATGCCGCCTGAGTGAACCTGTAGGACACTCTAGTTTAAAATTGCAAGTCTGTATGTCTTAAGTGAAAATGAAAAAACGATATCATAATTCGTTTCATGATACTTTCCTGATAATTTTGATACCAAATTTGATTACATTTGGCCAACTTTGAGCTGTACTAGCATTATAAACTTCGTTAGTTGAATTAACTTTACATGGTTTACAACAATAAAGCCACAAAAATGTACTAGAGAAGTTCATATTTAAATATGTAATAAATAATCATTATTTGAGAAAAAAACTCGATACTGTATCGTTATTTACCATAATACACACAATTGTGTGTTTGTACCATGTTAATCGGCAGACTTAAGGGGGCGCTACCCTGTCCGCCATATTGAATCTGATTCCCATAAGAGCAATGCTACAGAATAAGTCATTTTTCTGTTAATTCGTGGAATAAATTTAAAAATTTGGTTTCATTTTGAAGTACTGTCATATGCGGATGTTTATTTCTAAATACATTTTCAAAAACTGTTTTATTGTTTTCATAAACGTACGATATAAATAGTAAAAAATAAAAAAACAGTTAACTTTATTAATTTTTTACTCAGTTGCAGTAAGAGATATTGCACAAAATCTTAGCAATCAACACCCACAATCTATTTTACTTTAAGAAAAACAATACACAGCTTTCGTTTTTTGACAAAAACAACACAAAAATATGCTTAATAGTGAAGGTATGTTTTGCTTATTTAACATTGAAATTGGTAGCCAACTTCGCCGTTTTGAATGTAGGGAGCCGAGCCTTAAAGTGTTGTAATTGTTTTTTTGTCAATACAACAAATTACAAAATTAAATTTGTATTTATAAATTGATATTGCATTAATTAACATATAATAACAATTATCAAGTTTATTAATAATTCATTAGGTTTATTCTTATCAATATTCTTATCATCACTCACATTAGTAAACACCTCTCATGTTTACCAAACACCTCTTCCTGCAGAGTCCAACTATTATAAGACAAACGTACTTAGCACTGTAAATATTTTGAATGAATTTTGATATATTATGATTGATTGATAAAGAAACAATGTACATTATTTAACTGTAAATATTTGTAAAAAAATAAATACAAACAAATTATAAAATATAAAAATTGACGAATGTCTAACAGACCAAAACAGACCTCTGGCATTCTCAAGTCTGCAAAACGAGCTATTTAATAATTAAATGAGCTCCGAAACGCAGAGAGAAAGTTTTAACTATCACAAATGGTAATTATAATATGTTATTACTATGGTACAAACATACAATTGTGTGTTTTATGGTAAATAACGATACAGTATCGAGTTTTTTTCTCAAATAATGATTATTTATTACATATTTAAATATGAACTTCTCTAGTACATTTTTGTGGCTTTATTGTTGTAAACCATGTAAAGTTAATTCAACTAACGAAGTTTATAATGCTAGTACAGCTCAAAGTTGGCCAAATGTAATCAAATTTGGTATCAAAATTATCAGGAAAGTATCATGAAACGAAATATGATATCGTTTTTTATTTTTACTTAAGACATACAGACTTGCAATTTTAAACTAGAAAGTGTCTACAGGTTCACTCAGGCGGCATTAATAAGGGTCAGTTTTATGACGGTTGAAACCGACCCTAATTACCCACCCTGCTTGCCTCAACTTAACCTGAGATGGGCTATAATAGTTATCGGATAAAACTTGACGTTCACATAGAATAAAAGTAAATTGAATTCTCTATCTAGTAGGCAGTGTGAGTTTGTCATCTTTGGAAGAAAAAAAGTAACAGATGACAATATTGTCAACTGTAAGTTGTAGTTTGTGTACGTCTGTGTAAAAACTAGGTAGTTGTTTGATTTGTTCAAGTGTATTGTTTTGATTGCGAATGTGTGTTATTTTATTGTTAGCTTTTATTATTATTGTAAATTATTATTATTATGAGTGAACTTAGTCGTTCATGTGATATAGGCACTGTTTGGAAGATGAATTGAGTGATATTGATTGTGATTCAAGTGTACATTCAGGTGACATTGGAACAGACATTGAAGAATGCCCAAGTGATATTTTTTTTTTAGTAAATGTTTTTTAACAAGTTTTTTGTGATACATTTCTTATTCAGAACTAAAATTAGAACAATTTGTATATTTTGGAATTTATATTACTACATTTTCAAGATCATCTATGTGCCTACAAATTAAATTTGGAAAGACAGTTCTTGGCTGTTCAGGTGAAATATTAACCCACACAGCATTGAGTCTGTACCTTTACACAGTCAGTGAATGCATTGAGTCTGTCCCCTACCTTTACACCGTCATTGAATACACAAAGACCTATAACACTCCTAGAGGCCGCACCAAGTAGTGAGAATAAATTACAATAACTTAAAAATAATGTTTGCCTTTTGTTATTTATATATTCCCTAATCGTTCACAGCGCTCCATGCCTATTTCACGCATGTGTACCACATTCTTACACACTTACAATAATTAAGCTATTTTTTGTCTACATTAGAAATTACTTGAAAATTATTTATATGGCAAAACAACGTTTGCCGGGTCAGCTAGTAATATACATATTTTCCTTTCCCTGGGAGGTAGGAAGGCTGTGGCCCCCCTCTGCACATAAGTATGGGCGCCCATGGACCAATTTCGAAAATTGTTGGTTGAATCCCTTAAAACGTATAAATCTAATTTTGTAATTTCGCTAAACTTACGTCAGCTGTTCAGCTGCGTGATCGAATTTTTAGTCCGAAGGAACCGTATCCTGATGTTTCGGAACACCCTGTATTTGCAATAGGCATCCACTTAGCGTACTTTATTGTATAACTTTGCCAAGTTTTATTATTATTTTTAATAAATTACCTGCTTACACGCTTCCTCAGCAAGGGTTAAATTAATTAAATTACAAGTGAAAAAACCTGACCAAGTCTTGGTCCATGTTTTTTCACTTGTAATTTAATCAAGTTCTATTGTAATACCTGTATCCGTTCTTGAGGTCACAGTCGACTGTGACACACAGACATACAGACAAGTGATCCTATCGTATAGTTCAATATAACATTTCACACGTTATTTAAAGTTGTATGTGCATTTTAGTTACGTTGACGTTGTTTAGTTTATTTAAAAAAAGATTTTTGAAGAAATAAATACAAATGTATTTTTATACTGAACTGCGTAGCTTAGTAAGTTGTAGCTTTGATTATGAATCAAGGGTTGTAGGCAGTACGATTTGGCAACGCTGCGTTGCTCCCTTACTTCTTGTAAACAAGTTAGGCTTAACAGCTGGCAACGCTGTATCGACTCTGCCTAACAAACAAACACCAAGCCGACCACAGTTTGCTTATTTCATTGAATACGTTTACGAATTCTAATTTACAAAATGTAATTGTTTATTAGTTTTTAGAAGTAGCTGTTTAATGTTGTTTTTCAATTGAGTCTGAACTGCTGAAAAATGTAATAGTAGGCCTATATTCAAACTACGTGGTTTGAAATTTATTAAAGCGTAAACGATTTTGTTATTTTGTTGTTAGAATCTATTTTGGAGTTGTTAGAATTCTAAAAATTTAATTTTCCGAGGAAAATATTATTAAACGAGTTGTTTAATATATTTTTCTATAAAACATATTACGATTGGGTATGTTGTAGAATGTGCTGATATTGGTAGGTAACTATAGAGGTGTTTATTATTTTTGGATTAGTTTTTGATCATGTTGTTTAAATTCAAATATGGTAAGCCTTTTTCGTTGATTTGTGTTTACTTTTATTTTGTTAACTTAATCTCAAAAAAAGCTGTTTGTGAACAATAATGAAATGCAAATAAATTGTGTAAGTTAGTTGCGGTGGTAACGAATGTAAACAAACTTGTGTTCTAAGCTTTTGTTCCCAATCAGCTGTTTCATCTGTTACTAGTGAGTTTAGCAAACATCTATCTATGCATCCCTTTTAGGCCTACGTAAATTATTAGCTGTGCAAACACTATAAACATCCCGATTTCCTCCAGTTTGTTGCTCACAACTCCCGAACAAACGTAAAAATTACAAATCAGGTTTTGAGATGATTTTTAACATCTGTGAGTACATTTCACATTATTGCATACCGTTTTGATATATATTTAACGGTTAAGGGTCTGCTCCAGTAAACGAGAAAGCAACCGGAAACGAAACCGCTTCTCACTGTATCCCTATCTAAACAGTGCAATTTCTTGAAGCTGAACGCTTTGACATTGCCTCGTTTCAAACCATTTTATAAGTCTATATTTTGTAATTGAGTGTTGAAAAAAAACCTGAATATTCTTTATAACATTTCGTATCCGGCTTGCAAATTATTTTTCATTATACATTTTTAATTGTGTTAGGAAAAAAATTCAAACTTTGTACTTACAAAATGTCAATTACATAACAAATCAAAAGCATTTAAAAAAATGTAAATTGCAAGACGGATGCGTATTGTGACTGTGCTGAAAATGAGACATTGCAAACAATTTTATGATAAAAAGTAAACGAAATAAATGGTTTGAAATTTAACATTGATCTTATGGGATAAAAATCCAAGATGGCCGCCCCTACAGCAGACCCTTAACCCAACGTATACAGTAAATTAAAACACAGACGATTGTTACGAAATAGAATGAGTTGTTAGGCAATTTAGTTACATACACAAAAACAATGTTAATAATTGTTTAAAAATAGCAAAATTGTATTAGCCAGCAACATTATGTAATATTACTGTAAAATAGAATAGATAGTTAAGCAATTAGGAATGATGGAAATCGCATTGAGTTGCATTTTTAAGTAGGCTAACATAATTGTAAGAAAGAAACTGGTAAAACTGAGAGGGGGAACAGAAGTTTTAAATAGACAGAACACATTAGAAGGGGGGTCTTTTCTGGAAAGGTTCTTGGGTGGAAGAGAGGTCTGGGGAGACCTGAGGCTTCGGGATGTAGACATCAGGGTGGGCGTCAAGGAGAGCCACCAGGCCAGAGTAAAGGTGAGGACACAGTTTGTGAATTAAAGGGATAAATTGTTTTATGTAAATTATGGATATAGAATCAGTTTCTGTGGGTTAATCTATTGGGAGTGTTATATTCATATTTAAAAGAATTCATATTTGGGGAGTAGAAATTTTGTACTCAGTTTTGCCCGTAGTGTAAAGTAAATGGTTTAGACTAAGGTTGATTTTAGTTTTCACACAGTGTAGAATCAAATGTAATATAGTAGATCTTCAGAATAAAATAATATGTTTATGTATCTTTATATTTATGATATATCTTTGTACCCTCTCACTTAAAGTTAGAGCCAAGCGAGTAGCCCACTCTGAGATAAATAGCGAATAGCCCATTCGTAATAAATGGTAGAGGCGCCGATTTTTAGGTCTTTACCTAAATTATAATTGTACCGCATTAGGAGTTTTTAGAGTGAAGGTTGCGTTTGTTTTTATGGTATTGTGTATGAGAGGGACTTTTTTATAGACCTTTATTTGAAGTAAATGTTGCTTTGAAGGCAGGTATTGATTTTGTGTTAGGTCTATAGGTTTGCGTGAATATGATGAGTAGTATATTGGTTTGAAATTAGATACATTTTTAGTGTTTTTGTTTTATATTGCGTAGAGATTGTGTTGTTACCTAAAAAAGGGAGCAGATTAAGTTCTTTGATACTTTTTTGTGTGAGAAATTTTGATGGTAAATATTTTATTTAATACTTGTACTTTAAATATCCTGTACTTTTGAGTAGGATATTTTGTGTTGGCGTGACAGGTTTGTGTAGTATCAGTGTATTTCATGTGTTTTATTGTGTAGGATATAAATGATAATTTGTTTCGGTAGTTTTGCAGATAGGTGGTATTTTAGTGGTAGTGTTTTGTTTTTGTTGCAAGTGTGGACTTGACAGATAAATCTAATTAAGTATTGTGGAAAGCTGGTGGATTTGGTGAAGCTGGCCGTAGACAATTCTGATTAGAGATCTGTTTTGTCAGTGTTAGGTCATAACTGCGTTACTATCAGCTACATTAACGGAATTTTTGAACTGCAATACGATTTAGTAGATTTTTATGAATTTTATGAGATTTTTAGTAGAGACATGGTGGAGGATTACTGCATCATGTTTCGGTTAATTGTGTGTATAATTTAGTGACCATATCGGGCATAGTTAGCATCTGTTGAAAAAAATTGCATAGAAGATACGGCTCCGTAGGTTACTTTGCCATAGGATGGTTAATTATGTGAATAATTTATTGGACTATGGAGTAATATTTGAGAACTAGTTAGTATAGTTGGAAAACATTTTTATGTAATAGCTACTTATTGGTAGATTACTGGACCATAGGATTTTTATTAAAGTGGATAATTAGCCCATTCGTAATACGATCTTGTCAAAGGGTTGAGCTTTTGATCCAAATCAGTTGTTTTATTTATAATGGCCGTGTGTCACGTCCGTTTGCAAAACACCTGATTTATCCATAATTTTATCATTTTTTCTATTTTTAAATAGGAACTCTAAATATTTCCGATATAAAAAGTACGGTAGCCTAGATTGTCTCTGAAAAGTTCTCTGATCTATATTCTCAAAGCTTCTGAAACATTCTGGCCAGTCTCCGCCACTTGATTCCCAGCTACTACAGCGACTTCCCATAACAAGTTTGTTGTTGCGGATGTAAGGCTACCATACCATGGATCTGCGTTATGGCAAATCACGCCCATTGCCACTATTGGGATCTCCGAAAGTACAAGATGCACAGCAAACTTTAAATGGGTTACTTCACCTTGGTAACAAAGTATTATGGTTAAAAAATTTGGGTCTGCGTCGGACCAGACGGCGGAAGTTATATACGGTACTTCTTTGGCCATCCAATGGTATACACAGGTAGACCTACTATTGATTTAATGTATTTTGGGAAAAACTAGTCGTAACTTATATAGTAGCCCTACTATTTTGTAGATGATAGCCTATTATTTTATAAAAACACTAACCAACACTGAAGGCATATTTTTATATTAATATACTATTTTTTCCTTCTTTGTTACATACGCTTATGAATACTATCGTTGCAACTGTTTGGTTGCTCACAGTTAGTCTGGGGACCATGATCAGTGCTCACTTACTACACCCAACGAAATGAATGAGCTCCCGAAGTTTCTGCATATCGTCGTGAATCACCCTGCGTATAACATTTTTAATGACTGCCGAAAACGTGTTCAGGGGACCATGATCAGTGCTCACTTACTACACCCAACAAAATTAATATTGCATTGCCATAGGTCCTTGATAAGTGTGCAAAGTTTCAAATCAATCCTACGTTTTGAAGTATAGGAAAGTACAGTACGATTTTTTTAACCGTGCCCTCGGCCACGATTGTACTAACCAGAATGATAACGTTAGAAATCTCTCTTGTCTACTCTAGTTTTCTCCACGAAAACGGAGCCGAGCGGCGTGAAACAGCGAAAACCGACCTTCAATAACGCTGTCATTTAATACACTTAGCAGCGATGTAAAATTATGAAACTTTCACGGATACGCAGATAAGAACCATACGATTCGTATGATGTAAAAGAAAATCCATTACAAAACCTATTTCATATTTTAAAAATCAATATTACATCAATGTACTTTAATAATGACATGCAATTTTCACACCGCTGGAAAGTTTTTTGTTTGTTGGTCAGAGACAAAGTGTTCGCGAGAAAGTTTTAGATAAAGGACCAAACTAAATATTTTATTTGAAACATTTTTTCGTTTGACTTACGGTTTGCTCGGTACGGATGTCTGGAGCTAGATTCCGGGGAAAACTTCCTGCCTGGGGGGAAGTAGGCTTACTTGGTGTCTGGCATTTACCTTAACCACACCACAGTATTATTATTCGAATACTCGAACAAGAGACAAGTAGTCTATGACTCATTCAAGTAGTTTTTATTTCAATAATTTTATTGGAATAATTTATTCAATCATTTTTGTTTATTCGAAGTTTGTGGAACTGCCTTTACAATCCCTCCCCGCTACACCGCTAGCCCACCAAGCGCTAGCCGAGCCGAGGGCACGGTTAAAAAAATCGTACTGTATACGAATATACGAAAAAGGTATAAAAAGGCACTTTCCGGATTTTACTCCTAACGCGTGACGCGGTTTCTCGACCGACACCCCATCCCGATTACAACGGGCGCAAAGAAGTATACCTTCAACAGTTAACAAAAGCCGTACTTGTTAATTTTTAAATGTTATTTGTTTATCTAAACAATTTTTCATTAGTGTTAAGAGCATTTTCATTTGTTCAAAACGTTTCCTTAACAAAATATCATACGCTCAGTTAGGGAGTTTTTCAAACTATACCCCTATAACTTAAACGGTTAGTCGTATAAAAAAAAAAAAACACGCAGAACAAAAAAGCCTTAAATAACTTGTAAAACCCAAAATCATCATAAAATACAGGATGTTCCATAAGGAATTCAAAAGTTTCAAAATATTGGAAAGTGGCGAAATTTTTTTTGAAATTTAAAATTCATATTTTTAATGGTCACTAAAAAGTAGGCCTAAGTAAAGTACCCCATTTAAAGTTTGCTGTACACCTTGTACTTTTGGAGATCCCAATAGTGGCCCAGTTAAAATAGACATCCTGTACATATTGATTACTTGTATTAACCTAACCAATAAGAATGACCATGATGGAAATAAAATTAGCATTGTGTGGAGAGTATCAGCTCCCAACCCAAACACAGTTACCATACAGCTGCAGCACGTAAGGATAAGGTAAACACTTGCAGTACTTGGCAGACTGCATTTAGTTCATTAAAAATGTTTGATATTCTTAAAGTAAACGGTATCTCCACACCGTACATTTTTTATTTTTAATCATTTTAGGCCGCTCAAAACGCAGTAAATAGTTCGATCAAGCACTTGGACCGATTATGTGTATAGAGCAAATTTCCAAGTTTTAGGGTTTCAACAAACTATTTGGGAAATTGGTCTTTTTTGTAGCCCTTTTAATTACCTATCGGATGGTGTAAAACTGTCAAAACAATCGGATGAAGGAGTAAGTTATGTGTAATAATTGGTTTCTTCAACCCGGCATCCTATACCGACAGAACAATATTGTGGTCACGTATGTTTTTATTATCTTTAACTTAACTACCTATTGTCCTTCGTCCGATAGTTTTGACAGTTACACCATCCGATAGGGAATTAAAAGAGCTACAAAAATGTACCTTGACATTTTGTTTGTTTGTTAAAATGTACGGGTTTTTCATAATTTAAATTGAAACAGCCGCCATTTTGAAACTCATGTTTGGATATAGGCCTAATCGTTTATTATTATTAAAATAGATCATTGTCAGGTTAAACTTCATGCCAAGTTTGAACTCAATCGGCCAAACATTTCTTTAGATATGAATTATTTTGTAAAGCAAAAACAAAATGGCGAATAGTTGGAAAACGACATATATGTTAATGTCTAGGAAATACCTAACCATATTTTCCTGTAACCGATGGATAGTGCGTTTAGCAGATTATAAACAAAAATTGTATCATACAAACTTAAATGAGAGAAAATAGTTCAGTCTACCTTTTACACGTATATACAAACTGACATTGTGTGTGCGGCTTGCCGAGGTAAGAGTACAAACAGGACACGCAAACAGGCAGAGAGAAAGATGAACAATAAGAGATTAGGTACAAATAATTATAACTAAATAAAGCATAACTATACAAATATCTATATATTTAAAAAAATTCCTGCTTTTTATTCACTCACTTCCTAAAGTTAATACTTAATCGATTTTGATGATTCTCTTTTTATTTACAAGTTAATTTCAAGTTCTAAGTCACTGTGAAGCTAAGTATTTGATTTACACTTTTATTTTGGTTACATTCCGACTTTTAAAATTGCATCAGTGTGCTGCAACTAGGCTAAATTAATAGGAAATAATTCGACCACGCAGCTGAACCGCTGATGTGAGTTGAGCAAATTTACAAAATTAAGTTTATATGCCTATGTTTTAGGGTTTCAACCAACAATTTGGGAAATAGGTCTATTCACGACGGTGCTGAATAGCTGCAAAATGGTTTGCACGCCATTCCGCATATTGGGGGTATCTTCAATACAAAGAGCATTGCGTGCTTCACACGCCAACCCCAGTTGAAAACCCAGTTGAATTTTGTTACTGTAGGCCTACATACAAATTGGTCGAATTTCGACCACAGGAGATACTCGTAATAGATTAAAAATCACGAGTCTAGGACTGAGGGCCAGTTGCCTAAAAACTTTGACGAGGATAATTTGACAGCCAGAGGCTTGGCGGAGCGAGGGCCAGCCGGCTAGGGATCAGTGGCCTGTTCTACTGTGCGGTGGGTGTGCGGGTGGAAAGGTTTTAATTATCGTTTATGTATTCCGATAACAGTATGATTATAATATTTATATAATTATAATATTTCGTCGTATTATCACTTTATATAATTGGAATAAAAAAAAACTAGAGGACTTACCTAAACTGTTTAGTCACAGTATTTTGCCGTTAACAGTAGCCTATGATTATAATATTTGTATAATTATAATATTTCGTCGTATTATCACTTTATATAATTAGAATAAAAAAACTAGAGGACTTACCTAAACTGTTTAGTCACAGTATTTTGCCGATAACAGTATGATTATAATATTTGTATAATTATAATATTTCGTTGTATTATCACTTTATATAATTAGAATTAAAAAAAACTAGAGGACTTACCTAAACTGTTTAGTCATAGTATTTTGCCAATAACAGTATGATTATAATATTTTTATAATTATTAACCTTAAAAACACTTCTACAGAAATTAGTTTAGAGTCGTACTCTATGCATTTAATCTTACCCCTCCCCTGAATCACTTCCGCTCTGGGGAGTCGACTGGCCCTTGGCCCTACCTGGCTGTTTTGACAGTTTATGACCCCCACGGCAAAAGATCGGCTGGCCCTCGCTCCGTTTTCCAAAAATCACTTGGTTACGAACAAAAAATGTAAATACAACAAATAAAACCCTACTGTACAAAATCAAATAAATTAAAGATCACTTAGTTACACAGATGAAGTACTTCGTGTTGCATGATCAGCCAACTCTTTACAGAAGTTAAACAGTTACCAATCTTTTGTTCCGTTCTCGAGCTGATCGGAAGCAAATTAAACACTTTTGGGCCTAAAAATTAGCTTTGGAAACAGGAGCGGTTTAGTTTTGGCAGTTTTATATACAGTGCAGATCTACAATAAATTGTATCGGTATTTACATTCCCACTCCTTATAGAAAAAAAGGGTCTGCGTCGGATCAGACGGTGGAAGTTATACTTCTTTGGCCATTCGTATACTTTTCTATAATTTTAAAAACAATTTTCCCACCCGGGGATCGAACCAGGGATTCTAGCGTGGAAGTCGAGTGCGTTAACCACTCACCCACCGAAACTCTTGAGGTATCTCTTGTAGAGAAAAGGTATAAAAAGGCAGTTTCCGGATTTTACTCCTAAGGCCTCGGCTACGATACAAGCGGTGGGCGGCGAGCGTTACTAGCAAATGCAAGCGGCGGACGTGGCTACGATACAAGCGACGACATTCCCACAGTCAACGAGATGACGTCACACGAGGAGCTAGTGCTGACGGAAATACTTAGAGAGACCAGTATTCATAGGAAAATCAAAATATAGGACTACTATATCTTTAACCGTAGACTTAAGTGATATTTACAGTACGATTTTTTTAACCGTGCCCTCGGCTCGGCTAGTGCGCGGTGGGGTAGCGGTGTAGCGGGGAGGGATTGTAAAGGCAGTTCCACAAACTTCGAATAAACAAAAATGATTGAATAATTATTCGAATAAAATTATTGAAATAATATGATATGTATAATATACAATATTTTATAACGTTTATGAAATGAGGAGGAACTCGGTCAACGGAAACACGGCCTGGCGGCACGGCCCGGCCAGGTGTAGTTTTAATTTAAACGCACACATTATACCGCTGTACCGAGAAAACCGTAAGTCAAACGAAAAAATGTTTCAAATAAAATATTTAATTTGGACCTTTATCTAAAACTTTCTCGCGAACACTTTGTCTCTGACCAACAAATAAAAAACTTTCCAGCGGTGTGAAAATTTCCTGTCATTATTAAAGTACATTGTTGTAATATTGATTTTTAAAATATGAAATAGGTTTTGTAATTAATTTTCTTTTACATCATACGAATCGTATGGTTCTTATCTGCGTATCCGTCAAAGTTTCATAATTTTACATCGCTGCTAAGTGTATTAAATGACAGTGTTTTTGAAGCTCGGTTTTCGCTGTTTCACGCCGCTCGGCTCAGTTTTCGTGGAGAAAACTACTAGAGTAGACAGAGCGATTTCTAACGTTATCATTCAGGTTAGTACAACCGTGGCCGAGGGCACGGTTAAAAAAATCGTACTGTACTTTTGTCCAGAAATTCAGGTGTAACCCTGGTAAGGAGTATTTTAAAAATATATACGTCCTGTGAAAATAACAATGTTAAACAGTCCCATAACAGAAAGTTTTAATCCATTGGTGTTTTTTATTCCATAATTCATGGTGTTTAAAGAATAAATAAATCCTTGAAGGGAATATAAAATTCCGAAAGTATACTCACAAAAATTAACATCTTTTTTGATTACCGTCGGATTTTCTTGAAATTTGGACTTTAACATAAATTTAGGTATAACCCGGGGAGGGAGTAATTTTAAAATATATGCGTCCTGTGAAAATGGCAATTTGGTAAGTAGTCCCATAACAGAAAGTTTTAATCCATATTAGTGTTGTTTAATCCATAATTAATTCATGGTGTTAAAAGAATAAATAAACCCATGAACTGAATAAAAAATTCCGAAAGTATACTCGCAAAAATTAGCATCTTTTTTTTTTACCGTCTGGTTTTCTTGAACATAAATTCAGGTGTAACCCGGGGAGGGAGTAATTTTAAAATATGTTTCCTGTGAAAATAACAATCGTAAATAGTCCCATAACAGAAAGTTTTAATCCATTGGTGTTGTTTATTCCATAATTCATGTTGTTTAAAGAATAAATAAATCCTTAAACCGAATACGAAATTCCGAAAGTATACTCGCAAAAATTAGCATCTTTTTTGTTTATCGTCGGATATTCTTGAAATTTTGTATATAAGTGGTCGTTAGTATGCCATGAACGTATACGTATCAAAAATACTTAATTTTGCCTTTTTAACCAATGTCATATGTTTGTTCAAAGTAAAGAAACCCATGAGCGTCGGACGGCAGTCGAAAAATTATCTAACTGATTTGATCCTGAGCGGCGAGCGTTAGCCAACGCACATCCGCCGCTTGTATCGTAGCCAGCTAACCGTGTTTAACAAGGAAACTCCATCAGTTAGATAATTTTCGTGCGCCGCTTGAACCTGCTACTGCCGCCTGCCGCCCGCCGCTCACCGCTTGTATCGTAGCCAAGGCATAAGGCGGTTTCTCGACCGACACGCCATCCCGAGTACCCGAGAAAGAAGTATAACTTCAAAACTTTCATAACTTTCTTCGCAAAAGATGTTTCAAGTGAAGAATACTCAATTGCGCAAACAATGGAAATGAAGTATGAAATTTATCCTTGAAAACCATTTTACGTATGAAACTTGTCTGTGTTATATATAACTGTTTCATAGCATACTTAGTAGCCCCACCTCAACATTCAATCCCGTATTGCAACCTTGAATGGACGAAAGCGTGATAGAACTTTTACACCACAAACCTTTCTCAAAAGTTCTTATATTTGTTCTGATTTTGTTACGAAGAAGGCTATTAAATTTTTTCTGTTTACAGTTTCCACTGGTCTCGCCCTAAAAAAAAACGCCAGAAGACTGAAGCGAGAAGTAAGCAGGACGTGGCTTCTGGCACTGAGGTACAAGATGGAAGATGCACTGCACAGTTATCTGGGTAAGCGTGAAACGATGGTCCACTGCCAATGTATTCTTTCTTCTGTAGTTGGGTTCATGTAGGAATAACTTGTATTCATTAAAGTAATAATATGTATTCATTTTAATAAAATCTACAAAATGATTTTAATCCCTGGTGTTTCAAAATTAATATCGGATTTTTAAAGGGCTTTGTAGTTTTTGTTACACTAAACTTAACTTGCAATTATAAATAATTCAACCACGCAGCTGAACCGCTGACGTGAGTTGAGCAAATTTCCAAAATTAAGCTCATAGGCCTATGTTTTAGGGTTTCAACCAACAATTTGGGAAATAGGCCTATTCACGACGGTGCTCGATAGCTGCAAAATAGTTCGCACGCCATTCCGAATATTGGGGTATCTTCAACATACAAAACATTTCGTGCTTCGCACGCCAACCTCCGTATTGGGAGTATCTTCAATACACAATGCATTGCGTGCTTCGCACGCCAATCCCACGGTGGAATCCACCACATGGCTTTGAACCGGGTACTTCTATGGTATTTTACGTTTTGATCGATTTTGGGGAAACTATAAGGTCGCGTAAAAAAACAAAATGTGCAGAATAACATCCTACGTTTATATTTGTGGAAAAACGCAAAAACAAATTCATTTTCGTAGGAATAATCTTAAAAAATAGTTACTTCTGGTCAAAAAACGTGTTTCCGATTGTTTGGATTTTTTTTTGGCTAACGAACTCGTCCGAGTGACGTAGACAACCAACATGTGACCAAATTAGAACCAAATCGGACTTAAAATGCGGCCGCTAGAGTGCGAACACATATATATATACGTATCGAATTTAATGACACACCATATCTTGTTCCGGGGACCATGATTGGTGCGCATTTACTACTCCCGACCTTAGGTCTTACCATAAGGGTCACTGCAATAGCTCATTTTTCCTATGGAAATTCGCTAACGTACACCTTTTCAGTTAGTTCTGCTTTAGTAAGAGAGTTGAGGGTGACTTCAAACATCTCTTCTTCATAAACAACAAATGTAGCCTAATTATTGTGTATAAAAAAATCGGACATATGTCAATTTGTAGAACGAACTGTAATTAGGTCCATTATTTAAACATTGTCTTTATAAAATAGCGCTGTATTTCTGACAGACAGTTTGGGTCAGCAGGGAGATATGGTTTAGCCGTGGGTGTAGGCGTGACGATAAAGCCTGATGGCCTATGTATAGGGTTTAGCTGTAGCGTATATACACACAAATGTAGCGTATACAGGGTGATTTTTAAGTATGGAAACGGCTTTATATTGCGCAACTGGGACGTTCTTGGCGGTAGAAACTTATGCTAACCTGTACAGTTTTAAAAATCCTACTTTTTGGTGGTTTTGACATTTTTGTCCGCCATCTTGGTTCCGCCATATTGGATTTAACTTTATTATTTTAAATGAGATGATGGTCATATGACACATCACCTCAATGTGAAATTTCAAAAGAAAAACAATGGCGCAAACCGTTTTTTGATAGATGCCTTCGTTGTAGAGTTATTAGCATTCAAAGTTGCAGTTTTGGGAAA
>JAGFPH010011023.1:10347-29022 GCA_018207615.1 Philaenus spumarius
TTGGGGGGATCAAAGTTATTAAAAAACTATTTCTTCAAAACTACCGAATGGATTGGAATGAAATTTGGTATGTAGCTTCCTCTAGGGCCATAAGTGTTCACTAAGAAAGGTATTAAAAAATTGAAAATTTTAGGGGGGTTTGAGGGGTAAAAATTACTAAATCGCGTTTTTTCCAAAATTACTGAACAGATTGGAATGAAATTCGGTATGTAACTTCTTCTAGGGCCATAGGTGCTCACTAAGAAAGGGTTTGAAAAATTCGAAATTTTAGGGGGGTTTGGGGGATCAAAGTTATTAAAAAACGACTTCTTCAAAACTACTATAAAGGCTAAATTGAATACACCATTCTAAATACTTATACTTGTCTTTTTGTAAATAAATACTTATAACTAAGTGAATGAACCACAAGTATTTGTTTTACTTGTATTTTAAATAAGTATTCTTTTTACTTACTATTAACATTTATTTTAAACTACAAAAATAAACTTATCCTCGTAATTACTTCTTTTTGAGTCGGTAAAGAACGTAATTACTTGTACTTGTAAGTAATTTTGTAAGAACTTGTAAGAAATATTTTTTGAATTGCTAAAATAAAATAAAATGAAATAAAATTCTATTGAACAAATCCCGATTACTAGGAATTGGTTACACACCAATTTGTATACATGTTTTGTTTTGGTAGCATAATTATTTTGATTGTTTTTGTAAACATTATTAATTTGTGAATAACCTAAAATAATTTGTAAATACCAAGCAAAAGATAAATATATCAGAATTAATAAAATAACATTCTAAAATGTATCTCTCTATGATAGCCTACATATAAATTGTATGGAGTTTATTTAATTGGGTAGTAGCAGTATTTTTATTGAATATGTAGGCCTATATTTAACATTCCTTGCATCAACTGTAAATAAAATATATTAGTATATTTGTTTGTTTTTTTTAACACGCTTTGTGTGGGAAGTTCGTGGGGTGTAATAAGCTTCAAGTCACCAGGTGGGCATACTGAACAAAAAGTTATTTTCTACAATTTTAATGCAAAAGATAGCCACAGAAACTACTTTTAAATCAAAATATTAAGACAAAAGACAATTATAATAACATTTTATATGAGTAAGTGGTATTATATTATTTACTATTACAATAGAAACAAAAAATATCTAGGCCTACCTGTGAAATGATATATCAGTTCTTCCTTCTAGTTTTGCTTTTGCATAATAATATTTGCAAGTTGCAACCGCACAAATGGAACCACCTTTAGGTTTATTAATTGATTTTCTATCCATTGTAGGCCTAAATAATATATTTCTTCTACCTACACTTCTAAAACACTTTATATACACTAATTTAACGCGTATAAACGTAAACGACAGAGCTTTGATAGCTTTGATCACTGTCTATGTATACTAAGAACTACGTCACAGCCCCCACTCCACTTTTTTTGATATTTCCCGAATGAAGTAACCTTTCCTTTCTAGAGACCTTGCTCATTAGTAGCACATTAGAAACTGTAATATTCAATTAAGCTTGTAGGTAGCAGCACCTCCCGGGATAATAATTCCAATTATTAGCAATATTTTGTTAAATTCAAAGTTTAATACAATCTTAGCAGGTAGTAGCACATTACGGTACAGCTCTGAGAAACTTCTACTGCGGATCGAATTATTGCAGCGCTTTCTAGTAGTTAAAGTATCAACTACGATCAACATGATTTTAATTTTGGTAGAACCAATTTCAAAATAAATCAGCAAAAATACTTACCTAATTTTCCTCAGTGAGGCGGCACTTTTTTTGTCCCGCCTCACTGAGAACAAAAACTCCTCACACAGATCTCCGGAATTATGACTGTTGTATACATAAAGTGCCGTCACCTGTAGATAAAAGTAAAACTATTTATAATTATGCTGCTACCAGCTTTGAAACTATTGTGAACTATTATTTATTCCTACAGTTATTGTACCGCTTTCTAGTAGTTAAAGTAACAACTACGATCAACATGATTTCAATAATTGGCAGAACCATTGTCAAAATAGATCAGCAAAAACAGTAACCTACTTTTCCTCAGTGAGACAGCACTTCTTTTGTCCCGCCTCATTGAGAAAATGAAAGAGCACCGAAATAAAACTGTTGTATCCGTAAGGTCCTGTCATCTGGTAGATAAATTTAAAACTATTTATAATTATTTTGCTCCAGGCGGAAAAGTGTTGCTACCAACTTTAAAATTGTGAATTATTATTTGTTTTAATAGATATATTGGTAGATTACTTTGTAATAAATAAATAAATTACTTTTTGTAAATTATTGTCCCTTAAGGTGCTTCCATCTGTGATTTGTTTTCTTAATAATATACAGTATTCCTATAAAAGAGTCTGTAAAAATCATTTAATTTCTTAAGGCAGATTGAATTTTATTAGTCTATTTAACCATAAGTAGTAGTACTATTAATTGAATTTCCTTTCAAAATATAGGTTAGTTTACAGTCTAAGAACATTTTACTTTGATATGCATTATTTATATTATTATTATATTATAACATTTTACTGTCTCTCAAAGAACAGAATAAAACAGTTTGACTTTTCTAACGAAACTTAAAAGACGTTTGTTAAAAAAGTTAAATAAAACTAATGTAAATATGTTACAAAAATTAAATTGTAAAACCCCTTAATAAATTTAGAGCTATTGTGTATAAAATAACACCAATTAATTCTGCAGTTGTTTAAACCGAATCTAAACACAACTAAAGAGGGCGGCAATTGTTGGGATCAAGCCTACAGGAGGCAAACTCCTAAATCCGGAACTGGGAAAGTCTTGTACAAATTGAATATCTAGCAACACTAACATTACATATTATAATTCATAGGAAACGTATGTGGCATTTATATTTATTATTAACAATACCAAATCACCTGAGTTTTATGAAAATTAGAGGAATGAGCCCTATAACACAACCTTGGGCCAAAATTACATTTTTCCATTTTTCTTTATATTTACCCCCACTCTTCAGAATTTGACGTTAAAAAATATTTGAGGCATGGATCTTATAGACCATTAAATGTTCAAAAATTTTTATAAAAGCAACTTTTCTCTTAAATGAAGTCTTTATGGAGTTTTCGTGAGTCAAAGTGGCAAGAAAGTTTAAATTTTGCTAAGCTTGAGATTTCACCCCTATTTCGCAGCCCCATATCTCGGTAACCATTGCTCGTATAGAAAAACTTAAAGAAGCATATTTATTGGAAATTTTCTCCTCTACAATTCGGTAGCTATAATGGTATATGCGAAAATGCACAGGAAAGAAATTATAATCCAAAAACTAAAAAAATGTAAAAATTTCATGGTTTTCGCGTATAACAAAAGTTGGCAGAGGGCTAGGACGACGAAAACTTGGATTCATTACTAACTATTGGTCCCAAACAATATATAACAAATTTAGGACTACCGAACCTTTTATAGTCTCTATTCACTGGACTATAGCCCTGAAAATTAAAAAAAAAGTTAACCATACGCGAGTTGAAAACATTAATATTAATTGCTGAAATGACAACAAGAATTTTATTTATAATAAAATAATATTTGTATAAAGTTTTTTAAGCCCAACAGTTTCTTCTGTCCCAAAATAGAAATTTCTTAGATTTCTTTTGGATACGGAACTTAACATTAATAGCTTTTCTCATATCTAAATTTGTTTCAAATTCTGATTTTTTAAGTAGTATATTGGTGTCACTATCACATCTCCAAAACTCAAGCGACTCAGTTTTTAATATGAATTTGCTAAAACCTTACTTCCTCTGTATTTAAACATTTTTAACACTCCCTTTAGCATTTTTTTTAAACATATGTTTTATCCTCACCAACATAAATTACGTTTCGTAATAGGCATCCTGCCTTACCGACAATGCAGTCTCCTTATCGACTCTACTAGTTTTCAAGTAGTTCCCGTTATCTTGGTAGGGGGCGACTCGGTACGGACACCACTAGTTAATAACGTCATAGGCCTCTCTGAGCAGTCCCAGCTGTTTATCACGTGACCGGCTCTTGTCTAGTGATAACTCTGTTGAAGGCAGCCATTGATTCCGTTTGTTCACTCTAGTCGACAGACGCTATGGTTATGTCCTTATGCCGTTCTTAAATTTTGTAAATGTCTTGTCGGGAGTATATCGACAGTGCGTTAGTAATTAAAATGAATTTTTGTTTAAGACCTATTCAACTAAATCCAGGTATGTAAACGCTATATTACCAAATTAAAATGTCTTTGTAACGTTGCCTTTGTAAGTTTTGACAATCAAGTTAGATTTACATTTAATGCTATAAAAAAAATAGTTCAAATTCATTAAGTATATTTTTATATCCATGTTATTCAAATTTTCTTTCTTTAAATTACAATCAGTATACAATTAATGCAACCTGCCTATTTTCAAACTAAAGCCTAGCTTAGGCAATTTATGTAATCTTTTGTTATAAATTTAAAGCTGTTTAACTTTGAACAAATAAGAACATTTTAAAAACCTATCATTTTAATAACAATATCTCTGAAATATATTGAGCCTATAAGCAATGAACATTTTAAAAGTTTAACATGTGCTTTGTGAACATGTAGTAACAGCTAAAACATGTGCTTTGTGAACATGTAGTAACAGCTAAAGTTAACATGACAAATGCTAACAAGTTAACTTTGGTTAAATCTTGAATTAACAGTTAACATTTTGATTTAACCCTACCTGTTAAAAACTTATCAAAAATAATATAAAGGCAAACTTTTAGCCTAAAGGCTTTTCACTATGTTTTGGTTTTAAAGCCTACATAAATGCTAAAACATGTTATTTTGTTTTACATGCAGTGTATAACTGGTTCAAGTTCAATATGAAGACTTAGAAATGTTCTGCTAAAACAAAACTTTACCTGCTGACTACCAATGCAACTTTACTGATTAATTTCGGCGACAGTGCCTAGTTTTGAAATAGCTACAATAGAATTACTAAAGCATAGCTATGAACTCTATAAAGAAGTTTTACTAAAATCTGCAGTGAACATTCTAACAAACTGTTTTTTTGAATAGGTTGTGTACTATTTTGTGTCTTGTTAAAAGTTTATAATATAATTATAATATATGTCTTTTATAAATTAATTATATTGGGAGGAGAGCTATAGCAATTTTTGGAACCTCAGTCCTCAAAGGACTTTCTTTAGAAACTATATATATACCTTTTTTTATTATAGAGAGACGTCTCACCACATTATTAAATGCCATTATTTTTTATTATTTAATTTTACTTAGCATTAGAGTTGGCCAACAAAATAAATGTTACTTATTAATAAATCCATGGTACTATATGTTAAATTTTGTAATTTTGTTTAATTAATAATTTTGTATAAATTTTGTAATTATTATTAATGGGGAGGGTTTTTCAACTTTTAAATTTTTAGGGAGGGAACTTTTAAATTTAACTAAAATTATATTGTAAACAAACCTTTTTTTTAAATTATTTTTCTGTAACTAAGGGCATGTAAATTTTTCATTCTTTGTAACTAAGGGCATGTGATATTTTTTTATTTTGGTCAATAAACCTAAATCTAATCTAGCTTTTCCTTTATTGAGTTGACCTCAATATATCATAACAACTTTTGTGAGTGATCAGCTAAGACTTTTCTGCAGTTTGGCGAGTTTTGTTTTCAAGGTAAGTCTTTTGAACATGTACAGTCTATGTGGTCCAGTATAGCTTCCGTTTCTTTTATTCGTCTTTATCTTAGACTGGTACAAACACAATTTGTTATAAACAGTTTGTTGTATTGCATATTAATTATATAACAATGCCAAATATGGATCTACGCAAAACTTTACTAGAAATATTTAATCCACACCATTTCCCTTGAGATCTTTTATTTTATCAGGATATAATTGATTCCCAACGTCAAACATTCTTTCAATTCACAGTTGGCCAAAACTGTTTTCTCCAGAAACCAATCTACAGTCCACAACCATTGTATTTGGATAACCTAATAGAACTCCGATCCAATGCAATATTTCGTTTTACTGGAAATTCGACGATAGTGGCGCTATCTATTGGGGAAATGACTTAAGCTGTTTGAAAAACCAATGCTACCAATGATTTCTCCCTAGCGCTACCTCGCGGCGCGATCATGCACTATTTTCCCGACAACCTTTTTATCGGCACACAGCCGAATCTATTTTATTCTTCATGATCTATGGCCAATACTGCTTATGTTTAGATCGAGTAAAACACAGAGATAATAAACTTAAAAACATAATGAGATATTTTTATGTATTGCAGTTTTACGGTTAATTTCGCATAATGACTTAAGCTGTTTGAAACACCAATGCTACCAATGATTTCTACCTAGCGCTACCTCGCGGCGCGATCATGCACTATTTTCGCAACAACCTTTTTTTCGGCACACAGCCCCCGTATGGATGCATGATCTATTTTATTATTCATGATCTATGCCACAACTCAAGTTCCCAAATATTTTCTGAAACAAAATTGATTCGTCATTGGAAATAAACACGAAGTAAAATAGGCATTTAACATTTTTTAAACGTTAAAATAGTTGCATGCGATTTAAAGTCATGCAAATATTATAAAACAATTAACCTACATTTTTAAATCTGAATTTTAAAACAAATCTAATAGCGTTGCTTACAGCGATTGGGTAAATACACAAATTTATCTTAACAAATGACTTTCTGTTTAAAATTACCTCAGACAGTTCTACTTATCTTTTTCAGAACAGCCACAAAAATGATGTAGAATCTATTGTTCGCATTTTTTTAATGAAGTTTGCACAAATCATCTAAAAACTTGATCCAAAATGGTTATGGAAACTAAATGACTAATCAGCCACTCTATGTTCAAACAAGGTAGTGATTTTAGTGTTGAATACACTTCTAATATAATAAGATGTTACAATATGGGACAAAATAGATTTTCACAAAATCGACTTCAACGGGTTTTCCTTTTTACTTTTTATATAACTTAATAAAACTACCTGAAACAGGGCAGAATTAATCTTCTGTTTTCCTATGGCCTATAAACTTTAGGTCACTAAAATTGCTAAATCTAAATTGCATATTCACCTAGATGTTAGGACGAAGCATGAATTATACATGCCTTGAGCTTAGATTCTTAAGAATAATAAAACAAATATACTTTAATAAATCAAAAATATTTTGACAACAAAATAGTGTTTAATATAATATTAACTTACCGTCATCAATAGTTATAAGTTGTGTTATATACAGCACGAGACAGTAGGCCAACCGGATATGCGATCGTTTTTAATGTGTGACCTAGTGTGTGTATTATTTTTAAATGTATGTGAAACTATGTATTTAAGTGTTTGTGTTCGTTGACAACTTGATAATGACTGAATAGCCGAAACGGCCGTCGTTTAAAAAACACGACTTATGACTATTGGTGACGGTAAGTTCCTATTATATTAATTTATAACAGTAGTCGGTATGGCGAATAACATAATCTGTGAAAAAATTTTTGTCTCAACAACAAAGACAATCAAATATAACGATTACTAGCTTAGCGGTTACGTCCGGCTTTCCCTGTCAAATTTGTCTGTAACATCTCAGTCCATTTTTACAGAGAAATCATTCTCAATGGACCAATGCACAAACAATATTGACCAAGAGTTTGACAGAAATGTAAATAATTAATTGTAAAACGTGTACCTGTAGTGTATATATCGTTCCAAGCAATTCTGTTTTATTTTTATTTTATTTATTTATTTCATTTTGTAGTTTACAGAAAAAAAACAAAATCTTATTTCATATTTATAGGCTGCTTCTAAAAAAAAAATAATAATAAATAATCTGTCTCTAAGCAATAGTAAATTAAATTTAATTTAAATGATAAATATATTGACCTTTAAATATACTTTACAAATTAAATTAAAAATACCTCCAAACCCTCAAATACTATGCTTGTGATGAGGTAAACTCTTCGAAAACAATAGAAAAGAAAAGAAATTGTGGAAAGTTTGGGAATATTGTGGGGCATTTTTGTAAAAAACTTTAAGATTTTCACATAATGAACATACACTTATTACATATAAAGAATGTAGCTGCCACTTAGCATTTCCATTTCTGTATTCAGAAAAACACACATACAAACCCACCCTCACTTACAAAGATATATGTTCAATCTTATAGTAAAAAATGCATTCATAATTAATTCTCTTCATTTGACTAACACAAATTTGCATAACTAATAAAATAATAAATAATATTTCTAATGAAAAAAATATATATACAAATATTACTTTAAAATATTAATTAAATGCTCTACATCATTCAAGCTAAATAACCACGGTTTATCATACGTGTTGAACTTTATTTCATGTTTTCTGAAATTAAGCTAAACATTCTAGGCGAAACGTATGTGTAAAATTTAATATTTGCAGTTGAACTAGGTAGAACTGAAAAAAATGTACGGTTTCTTATTCATTTTCTACATTGATTTATCAAATTTTACTTACACTATATTATATTAAAAAATACCTTTAGGACTTTGTGTGCATTCAAAAACTGTTAGGTGATTTCAGAAAAGAGTATTGATACTTCATATAAATCACAATGATACAGATTTCCACCCTATGAGCTTTTTAATTTTTTTCACAAAAATCCTCAATATCTCGAAAACGGTGCGTCCTAGAGCATTTTTGACGCATCTCGACCCCGTCTTTAGACGATCATCCGGAAGGAATATTGTATGTTAAACAATAGCTCATTTTTGATATGGAAATTCGCTAATAAGACAACTTTGGTTGGATGATGTTGACACCCTGAGGATACTGAAAGTAAGACTGAGTTTCCATCAGGTGGGAGCGGGCCTGAATTGTTATAATGGCCAAGGCCACCTAGAGTTGTAGCTACTACGGATTTAGATAAGATGCAGTTGGTGGATCTAAGCTGATCTAAGATTTACTAACCCCTGCTGCAGTTTAGCATCGCGCAAAATCATTGGGCTGGTAAGATTTAAAGGACCACTAAGACTAGAATGAAGATGGAGGAAGATCTATCAGCTTTATAATAAAGAAAGTTCTACAAAGATAGTGAATATAAAAATGGCCTTTAACAAATCATAAATGGTAATTCCTTAAAGGTAAAACAGGAACAATGAAGTAAAGACATACTGTGTGAACATCTGCATTGATTTACCATGTCAGGATTGGTAGACCAGAAGAGAAAGAGATCGATGAATTGTGTCAAAATAGATTGTAAGGATTTAATATGAAGGAAAAGTATTGGGAGTAGTAAGAGACCAAGTGCTTAGTTACTTCAAGGGGTATGTATTACCCTAATGGCGGACATCCAAATGCTCTTGGCTAGGGAGGAGTAAGACCTAACAGTTTTATAGGACTTTAGTAATCGAAGACATTATCCCCATCAGATGTTTTCTATCAACCAATATCCTCTAATAATGTACTATGGTTTTACAAAACTAACGTAAAGACCATCGTCAATTTCTACCACTCTTATGTATACACACAATTTTTAAAATAAAAAATCTTACACTAACAATTTTTATTCTGTAGAAATATTACAACAAATTTAGAGGCACAAATATAACTGCCGTCGTAGTACAAGAATTTTGAACTGTATAATCTCCTACGTCCACCGCCGACACTCTTGCCCGCCGTACTGGAAATTTTGCTAACACTCTTCCACGCCATACTGGAAATTTGTTGTACTTAAATTTAGACTACTCATAATTTTGACGAACTTCTTATACTCTTCCTGCCTCCCATACAACAAATTTAATTAACTTTAATTTTGTAAAGAATTTGGAAGATGGCGTGAAGAAGCACTACGGGTCTAAAGCGATTGACAACTCGAGACCCGCAATGCCCATCTGGCTTTAACCACCTGATACTTAAAAAAATGGTTTTAGAATGTCTTCACAAATGAGTATCTCTTGCCAGCCTTACTCTTAATTTAGATGATCTAATGTTTGTCGTGATAGTGTTGCCAATAAACTGTTGAAATCCATTGTTGCATTAATAAAATAATATTTGATATAACCTTACCTTGATTAACCAATCAAATATCTATTGTTGTTAATTTTGTAGTCATGTTTAAAAATAACTTTTAAATACAAATTTCGTTCGACTGGATATGATTTTCTTAACACAAACTGAGGCAAAATATGCATTAAAGCAAGCACTGTTAAAGCATATGCCGTGTTTTTACTGTCAAAAAGCTTCAATTTACTTGTTATTTGTTAAAAATTAAGATTTTGTTTGATTTGATGTTTTTTTAGCAAATAAATAGTTAGTTGTAGGTGCAATTTTTTATTAAAAATCGTAGAACGCACGTTATCTTGTGGATATAATAATGTTGTGATTTTCTTAACACTGTAGATTTTCAAGTCATTTTAAGATAACTCAATGAAATACGATATCAAATTTAAAATAATTCAAAATGGCGGCCATTCAAATTTGAGGGAAAATCATTTGTCAGAACATTCCTCCGAAGACTTCTTAAATAAATTTTGATTTCACCAGATGAAAATGTGGAACTAATTACCAAACCGTTGAAATTAAATCTGTTGCATTTTATTGAGTGAAATAATAATATCTTTTAGTATTATTTATATATTAGCTCATATAATATTTCAGCACAGCCTTAAACTTAAACTTTTGGTGACCCTATTTATGGAGATCTACCGTTCCGATTTTCAACGAACGTAAATGTTGTCATTATTATCAAAACAATTTTATGAAATGACACGTTTATTTTATCGGTATATCTGAAAGGTACTTTTGGGCTTGTTTGGTTTTAGGCTACAACCTTATTGATAAATATTTCTTGAGGTCTACACCAGACCGATTTTCGTGTGGTTAGTTTTTAATTTTAAAAAAATATCGTCTATATTATGAAACAAAATATGAAATGTCATTTTCATTTCGTCGTTATATTTATATGGGTACTTTTTTTGAGTTTTGTGTTTTAGGTTACAACCCTATTGATACCTATTTCTGGACATCTACAGGGCCGAATGTCGAACGGTTTGTTTTAAATAAAAGAAAATGTTGTCACTATTAGACTAAATTATGATTAGTAATTTTTATTTCAACGGTATATTTGTAAGGGCACTTTAAAGGATTTTTGTTTTGTTTTATGTTAGAACCCTATTGTACCTACTTCTGGAGACATACCGGACCGATTTGTTTTAAAAATCAAGTAAATTACGATGGCAGGCATAATTTTTATTTCATCGTTATAAGTTTGCAAGGTCAGTTTTGAGGATTTTGGTTTTAGGTTACAACCCTATTGATACCTATTTCTGGAGATTCATTTTGTCCTAGGACTTTTGTTACTAACCCATCTGAAACAGCCGACATTTTACCTAGTATTATAATAATACACAATAACTCTTCAAAAATATCCATTTAAAAACAGAACGTTCAGAAAAAATGAACGTTAATTTAATGATTGTTTTAACTCGTTGCGAAACTAACCGTAAAACTGCAATACATAAAAATATCTCACTATGTTTTTTAAGTTTATTATCTCTGTGTTTTACTGGATCTAAACATACGCAGTATTACCATAGATCATGAAGAAGAAAATAGATTCGGCTGTGTGCTGAAAAAAGGTTGTCGGGAAAATAGTGCATGATCGCGCCGCGAGGTAGCGCTAGGGAGAAATCATTGGCTGCATTGGTGTTTCACACAGCTTCCGTCGTTTCCCCAATAGATAGCGCCACTATCGTCGAATTTCCAGTAAAACGAAATATTGCATTGGATCGGAGTTCTATTAGGTTATCCAAATACAATGGTATTACGTAAAGTATTTAATATTAGACTAGTATTAATTTAGTTTTAGTTTATTTCCCTTGTTTTGTTATTTTTTTTGTGTGTTTTTACAAGTTACGCTGAACCACAACTATCCTTCGAAGTTCTGAAGTCTCGATACAAGACGATTTTACCCCTTGGTGAAGTGCTACTGTTTCGCAGTTAGACGATTCGTAAAATACCCGGTTCAAATCCGCTTGGGTAATTTTTACCGTTGCGGGAGCCTTCTGATCCTAGGCCGACGGCTGGCATTCAAACGGTAGTCCACAATCCGAACCCGCTAGGTCGAGATGCAACCTCCCAGAGCGAGTTCGTTAGTCCTCCGCTAGCGGAACTAAGCAGCGCGTAAGCCGGGGCTGGAGGCTAAGGTGCGTTCAAAATATATTTCTTACACGTAGGCAGCTATTCAGCGCCTTCCAATAGTTGGTAGAAACCCTAAAATAAATAAATTGAATTTGGACAACTGACTCAGCGGTTTAGCTGCGTGATCGAATTATTTCTTTTTGCAAATATCAAGTAGCATAAAAATATTCCCTGCATTTTTTCAACAATCCACACATTAGCTGTTGCAAAAGAGTTAATTGGGTTTTCACATATTCTGCAACATCTCTTATGTAGGCCTACTAACCTCAGGACACGTACTGACGATAAAAATCCCTGATGAAACAAACTTGATTTTTGTTCTACAAGTAGCCCTAAATTGGCATAAATTTAGTTTAAGTTGAGATTGTTTGTTATTGTCGAATTTCCATAGGAAAGATGGGCTATTGCAGTGACTCTTATGGTGGGGTACTAAGGTCTAGAACAGAACTGTCAGCTGTCTGTCACCACTACCACATTCTAGGTAAAAATGATAGAACAAAACTGGATGTCGGCGTCCTGTGCAGGTTTTACGGATGAGTCATAATAGTGGCTCGCAGCAAGGGCAATCACCTTCAGTCTCACGAAGACTGAAAAATACGCTTTTAGGTGGTTTCAATAATATCAAGTAGACGTACTTTCAATTTTCAGACATACCTCTTAGTTAGTAATTGCTACAAAAAAAACTATTATTAAATTTACAGTTTTAGTTTATTTGATTTTTTATAGTCAACCACTGCACGAATTCAATGATCTTATTCCTAAATATGTTATACTAGCTGTTACCCGCGACTTTTATTCAAGGGTCGTATTGAGCAACTAAACCACAAACTTTTGATATAAATAAGAATGATACCGGTATTGTAAGGAGTTTACTATCTTCCTTGCCGGTGAGCGAAGCTAGTGAAACCTGGCGGGGCATCGATGAACCACTACGGCTGCCGATCCATATAGTAAACTCTAATTGCAGAGGTATTTTGAAACGACGAAATACAATACTTCTATTGAATACAACTGAAATATTAGACGACAATTTTAACGTCACAATACTTAAGTTGATGTAGGTTTAAATTTAAAACATACTTATTTTAAAATACAATTTTTACAACAGAATTAGTTTTGCTAGAAAAACGTTCAAGACTTATGAAGAAATAGATATTGAATTTCTTAAAATAAAAATATAAAACAAAGCTTTCCGTAAACAATTTTTTATAGGCTGATACGTAGGATAGTAACAAATTATTTGTCTGTTACAATTTTTGTACTAAATGTGCTGGTTCTCGGTGAGAAAAATTGGAGATCAGAGCCGTGAACGGTTGGGTTGACTCCGGTCCCCTCTTAAAACTCATGGTGTGAGAATACTAAATAAATATCTACCGTCAATTGTACTCTACGACAGAACAAGCGCCTTCGACTGAATAGCCGCTCACCGCAACACAGTATTGCCACTGCGTTCCTTTATGTGAAGGGGCAAGATGCATAGATATTTCTTCACACTTCAAATGTTTTATTTAATTGGCCCGGTATTTATTACATAACTTACTGACTTTAGGCCTATTAGGGTCATGACTAAATTTGGTTTTGGAATCCGAAATATGGCAACAGTTTCTATATCTCAATTTTCTAGTATCTATATCTACTCCCAAAAGACTTAAATACTCCTAAAGACCAAAATTTTGTAAGGCTGTCCCAAAAGGTGGATTTGTATATTTTTTAAAACCTCCACCAAAAAAATAAGTAGCGCAATTAAGTTTATTTAGTAAAAATGTTTTCTTTTGATTAATGTTCAATTAAACCCAAAACCGTCCGCTTCGACTTCAATTTAGCTGGTGAACCACAAAACGTGCGCCTTTTGTATTCAACTTTTTTACAATGTATTCAAAAGATGGAATAAATAAGTTATTAAGTTTAAATTTGGTGTACGCATTTTGTACGTTACTATTTACAAGTATACCAAACACAAAGAATTTATTTTTATAATTTTCAACAATGTACGACTGTGTGCGTTGTCAAAACTGCAGTTGGTGCAGTAAATGTTGTTGCTATTTTGATACAATTTTAGCAGTTGATATTTGTTTTGCATTATTGAAGCATATTATCAGTCGTAATTTTGAAATGGTTAAAAGCCACATTTGAATTAGTAATGCTTTTCAGAGCAATGAATTTTATCTTATTTATTAGAATTTTAAATGTTTTGGTTTCATGGTAATTATTTGATCAAGAAATAATATTACCGAGACAATTATTACCAAGAAATTATGTTTTCAGTTTTATGTCGACAACTCCGGTATCCTTTACCTATAGAAACGACAAAAACTAATTTTGTCTGACGTTAAAAAAGAAAAATATCTTGTCTCTCGTACATTTTTTTGTAAAGTTAACGGCTTTCAAGATATTCCACGTTAAAAAGGTTTGACGGTCTCCATTTTGAAAACTATTAAAATAAATTCTTTTTGTTTGATACACTTGTAAATTGCAATATAAAAAATTATCATACCAAATTTAAACACGATATACTACGTATTTCTGGAGTTGCAGTGAGTTTTCGTAAAACAAAATGGCAGATTGCGACTAAACTATGCCGAATTCGAACAAAAAAGTTGCTAAACATTTTTCATTTAATATACAAACAAATTCTGTATAGCCCACTATGTTTTTTTGTGACACCCCTGTACACAGGAGGTCAGAACCAAGTGTTAAAAACTTCGGGAAATGGTTCTATGGGTCAAAATAAAGAGTAAATCAAGAATAATATTTTTTTTCGAAGACACTTCATTTTCCAAATATCCGCCATTTTGTTTCTTTTTTTAAACAATTAATATCTAGAGAACGGTTTAACCGATTGAGTTCAAACTTGGCATGAAGTTTAACCTAACAATGGTCTATCTTGAGAAAAATAAACGATTATAACCAATCATGCTCTTTAAAATGGGTCTGTTTGAAAATGTCAGACCTAAATTAATCACAAACCGTACATTTTAACAAAAAATGTTAAGGTACTTTTTTTGTAGGCCTTTTCATTCCCTATCGGATGATGTAACTTTCAAAACAATTGGATGAAGGATAATAGTTAATGTAAAGATAATGACAGCAAATGTACATACAATATTGTAGTATATACTGTGTTGGTATAGGATGTCGGGTTGAATAAACCAATTATTACATATAACTTAGCTTTATTAATTTCATTGTTGTTGTTATTTAAAACCCTTAACATAATTTTAAGACAGTTAAATCGTTTCTAGGGTGGCTATTTACTACCTTTACAACTATTTCATACCCGTTTCGGTGTACTATGAAAATATTTCTTATTACAAAGAACACCTCACGGGATTATAGTTCTTCCATTCTCCTCTGCTTCGTCACTGGTGGAAATAATTTCATCAGTAACGTCTTCCAAGTCCTGTACTCACTGTCCTTCATAGCTATAGAAGCAGAGTAGGTGCAGCCGCCTCTTCTTCGTCGAACGCCTTCATTAACTCCTCTTCCTCACGTGTCGCAGCTCCAGTAGCTCCTTCCCACCACTCATCCATCCCCGCTATCTCCTCAAACAAATCTTCTTCATCTTTCCACCATTCTCCCTCGTCAATAAATAAATCTTTCTCATCCTCCCATTACAGAAACTTGCCAACCTGAAACCGAAACCAATGTTAAAACATACAAGCCTGTATAGGGTGTTTACCCCTACCCATCCCTCCCATAAAGTAAATGTGACCTTTACAAGCGGAAAGTGGTAAAATTGTAAAAGCCGGCCACATACAAACTGCCCAACTTTTTTTGGGTCATTTCTAATATAGGCCTACAAACTGACCAACAAGGTACAGGTATAAAAACAAGGGACAGGCCGGGGTGTTGGCGATATACAAACTCGCCAACTTTTCTACCAGACACAGGTACGGGATATTTCCCTCCGAATTCCCTCATACCAATAAATAGTTTATATTAGGTAATAACTAGTAGACCCACTTCGTTTGCATACATTGTTTAGACATACAAAATAATACAGATAATTTATGAACTAAGTTCAAACAGCTAGTATATTCGTGTATTTATTTATCTGTTATTCTTATCTAACCCAACCCAACCTAACCAATTGGATAAGCACGCAACGGTTCCTATTAGATAAGAATAACAGATAAATAAATACACGAATATACTGGCTGTTTCAACTTGGTTCATAAATTATCTGTATTATTTTGTATGTCTAAACAATATATGCAAACGAAGTGGGTCTACTAGCTATTATCTAATATAAACTATTTATTGGTATGAGGGAATTCGGAGGGAAATATGCCGTACCTGTGTCAGGTAGAAAAGTTGATGAGTTTGTATGTCGCCGACACCCCGGCCTGTACCTTGTTTTTATACCTGGACCTTGTTGGTCAGTTTGTATATTAAAAATAACCCAAAAAAGTTGGGCAGTTTGTACGTAGCCAAAAGAAATTCAATGAAATGTTTCATCAGGACATAATTTATTTCTAATTCGATTCGAGTAAAAATTATTTATTTTGGATTAAAGTATCTATTAATGAAATTTTATAACATTTATTTACATCCGTGCTTCTATACTTAATATTTACTACGACTACACCAACAGATTGAAAATAACGGCCGATTTCATACATGTTTCTATAAAAATAATTGTGCACTTTATTTACACAATTTATAGACTGAAAACTGAATTTTTATTTTAAGTTGTTGAAATAAATATATTACAACCTACAATATTACAGTCGATAAGTTCAAACAAAAGTTTTCCTTCTGAAATTTCGAACTCAATATAAAACATATTTGAAATATGCTTTTAAAGTAAATTATTTAAAAGAAATAATTTAATAAGTAAACAAACGTATGGCTAAATATTCAAGTTATAACCCAAACTTTGATTGATTTATTATTTCTGATTGCCTTACTGAACAATAGAATATTGCCTAAACAATAGAATAAGACAAAAGAAAAGCATAATGAAAAATAAATTTACTAAATTAATGGACGCCAAATTGAAAAGCATCAATAAAACCAATAGCCAGTTTTCAAATACTCATACATTTTTTCCTAGACTAGTAAATAGTACAGATATTCAATTCAGTAAACAAGAAGTCAATTTACATAACAAAGGCCTGAAGCATAATATCCGTCCTAAACATGCAAACTTCAAACAAGCCCTTGTCAGCATTAAAGCAGCAATACAATGTTTACCTAATGATAAACAAACCATGACCGGTTGTCTAATCAGTGATCAAACTGAGAAACAAACAATCGAGAATAAGAAGGTAAACAAATCCAATCAGTTCAATGAACAACGTCTAGCTGATAACATTTCCCAAAAACTAAGCACTTACAACGCTACTGTTACAAGGCTGATAAAGGTAACACGATAGTTATAATGCCTATATCGGATTACGTAGAAAAAACTGAGCAGTTCATATCAAAAAATGATATTACAAAACTTAAATCAGACCCCACTACAAGATT
Source organism: Philaenus spumarius (assembly GCA_018207615.1). NCBI lineage: Eukaryota > Metazoa > Arthropoda > Insecta > Hemiptera > Aphrophoridae > Philaenus > Philaenus spumarius. The sequence continues at coordinate 28,009 of JAGFPH010011023.1, forward strand.
CAATAAGGAAATAAAAGCAGCAATCAATAAGTGTAAACTTATCCTTAATGATAATCAGAAAAGAAATATTAAAATGATTAACCCTTCTGCCCCCAAATTAAAGTCATTACCAAAACTACACAAAACCGGACACCCAATAAGACCATTAGTCAATTTTACCAACCCACCTACCTACAAACTTTCCAAACTATTAGACAGAATTATTAGAAATAGCATAACCATTACAAGAAACTATTCCTTAAAAAGCAGCTTGGACCTCGTAAAGAAAATAAAACATTTGGAAATAACAGATAGTGACAAACTCGTGTCATTCAATATTGAAAACCTGTACACCAATATCCCAATTGATGAAACCATTGATATATTGAAAGAAAATCTTAACAACAACAAAACAATGGATACCGACACATCCAACGAACTCATACAACTATTAACAGCCTGTTTACAGCAGAATTATTTTGAATTCAATAATTCTTAATACATGCAAACCCAAGGATTGGCAATGGGTCCCCCCTTTCCAGCATCATGGCCGAATTTTTTTTAAACCACATAGAAAATACATACATAATAAATCCAGTAAACAAATTGTTTAATGATATACTATTCTACCATAGGTACGTTGACGACACCATATGCCTTAAGGTACCGTAAGACAAATAAATAATTTAAAAAATTATTTGAATAAAATCCACCCTTCACTTAAATTCACCAGTGAAACAGAAATCAACAATGGCATACACTTTTTAGACATAACTATAACCAAAATAAATAAGAAATTTTCCTTTAAAATATATAGAAAACCTACGTAAACTGACTATACCATCCACAACTCTTCTAATCACCCGATAACCATAGTAGTTTATACCCGTAAACTGGGGAGACAGTATAATTACCCTGTAATTATAGAGTGTAATTATAGAGGTATTATTTTAAGTGCACTATAATTAAAGGTAATAAATCATGTAATTACCCTGTAATTATAGAGTAATTATAGAGGTATTATTTTAAGTGCAC
>JAGFPH010011024.1:0-20593 GCA_018207615.1 Philaenus spumarius
TACAATGGCAAAACCAATGCGGTTTTTAATTATATATTGAGATAAACTTTAAATTAGTTAATAAATAAAAAATATAATATATTGAAATTTTAAGAAACCAAAACATCTACAGATGTTCGAATATTACTATTTCAACGCTCGAGAATCAAGCCCTTATATCAGTGTCCTAAAGCTCGAATTGTGAGTACGAATCCCAAAACGGTTAGGTAGGCTTCTGTACTTATCTTTTGAAAGGACAACTTTTTCAATTAATGTAAATATTTACAACTTATGTGATAAAAGCAAATACAATTTATAATATTGTAAAATAAAATAAAAATAATAATACAGGCTTATAACATTTTAATATTCCTTATCAAAATTGAAAAAGAAGAAGAAGATATACAGTTATCAATATCTGTCAATCAGTTTGTCAAGTGATTTTCTTTTGTACTACAGTATTATTATTATTTTCTTGATTGACTGTGTCCATTTATAACTAACTATAATAAGTAAGATCCTGTGGAAATTTGTAACTATAATAAGATGGATTCCGTAAAAAACACGTCCATATAATTTGATACACATGAGAAAATATAACTTTAAAATATTAAGTTTAATGTAAAGGATGTCTTTTTTAAAAGGACCACCATTGATTGATATCTTGTAAACAATAAATCTGACAGCAAACTTTAAATGGGGAACTTTTCCTTGTTTTTTGAAAAATTAAAAAATATGTAGCAAACATATTTGTAAATGGCTCCCATTTTCCAATATTGTGGTCAATTTTCTTATTTCTTAAGGAACAACCTACTTTTTATGATGATTTTGGATTTTAAAAGTTATTTTAAGACTTTTATAATCATGGCGTTTTTTGTTTTTTTTTACGACTGACCGTTTAAAAGTTAGAGGTGAATAAAGTTTTAAAAACACCCTATCTGAGTGAAAAATATTTTTGGATGGAAACATTTCTAACTAATTGAAACGCTCTCAACACTAATAAAGCATTTTGATCCTAACCTTAAAGCATTTGGTTAGTTATAGTTTGATTACTGTAGCCCGTGCATCATTGAGGGTGGCGACATTGTCGTTAAAACGCGTTTGAAGTTAGTAAACGTATTTGTTGTGAGATTGTGTCTTCAGTTTTTATTTTATCTAATAAAGTATTGTTTCGACAAACAAATATATTTTTAAAACCAACAATTGTTTAAAAAAAAAACATAATTCAGATGAAAACTATAGATTTGTCACACTTGAAAAAATTATTGGTTTGTACGAGTATCGAGGCTTAATATCGGGTTTAAACGGCTATTGTTATATAATGAAGTTGATAACATTTGTTCAATATCAGCTGTTTATTCTCATTGTTGCAAATTGTTGTTTATTGAAAGCAAATGTCAGCTGATTCAGAATCGAGAATTCTGTAAAATCCAAAATGATAAAGTATATTGTGGGTGTTCCATAAAAAAAATTTGAAAGTTGGCCTCCAATTTCTCATAATATACGAACATTAAAAACTGTACTTTAAAATGAGAACTTGTAGCCTGATAATCAGAGGTATTCGATAAACAACAATTATTTGCAACGACAAGAACGAACAACTGATATTGAACATCTGTTATCAACTTCATTTTTCATGTGTGACAAATTTGTAGTTTTGTCACTAAGTTCCTTTTATTATTTTTTAAAGAAATAACAAAAACCGAGTTTTTTGTTTTTAAAAGATTATTTGTTTGTCTAAACAATGCTTTATTAGTGTTGAAATAGTTTTCATTGGTTCAAAACGTTTCCATACAAAAATATCTTCCGCTCAGTTAAGGTGTTTTTAAAACTTTACACCCCTCTAACTTTTAAACGGTTAGTCTTATGTATAAAAAAAACACCAAGAACCAAAAAGTCTTAAAATAACTTGTAAAGTCCGAAATCGTTATAAAATATAGTGTGTTTTATAAGAAATTCGAAAATTAACCACCATATTGGAAAATGGCGGCCATTTACAAATATTTTAACTATATATTTTTTAATTTCTCAAAAAACCAGGAAAGGTTCTCCATTTAAGTTTGCTTTCAGATTTATAGTTTACAAGATACAAATGGTGGCCCATTTAAAAAAGACAACCTGTATAGCCTAACTAATGTGGGCTGTTTAATTTGTTTTCAAATTATAAGTCGAGAAAAATGTATGTTGTTTACAATTCTTTTTGTGTACCTACTTCATTCTTCTGAAGAAACTACTTAGGCATTCAAACAGCAAACTATAGAACGACCAATTAATTATAAAACAACAAAAATATTGGGTCAATGCCACTATTCAACATGGTAAATGTACAGAATCTACAATTAAACACTTTACTCAAATACCTAAAATCAATTTAGAAAAACAAAATAACAATCATCATATATATTAATAGAGTACGCCTACTTAAATCAACGATTTTAACTCAAAATATTTTAAATACATTAATTTATTTATGCAAAACTATATTAAGTTGCTATTTATAATTCCCTCAAGTTTTTATCATGAATATGCTTGTAAATGTATTATAAAGATTATGATTCTATGAAAATAAACATAATTCATACCAATAACCCAAAATAGAATTACTAATAGTTTAAACTATTGTTTTTATGTTTGTAGGTATATGTATTTCCAACATGGTAAATGTGCATCCAATTAAACATTATACTAAAATACGGTACCTAAAATAAGTGGCGGGACTAGACCTTGCGGTTTCCTGCGGGTATTGCGAGGACCCGTTGGTTATTGGAACTATAACTATAAAACTATAAGAAAATAACCAAATTAAAACAAGAAATATGTTTTATGTTTGAGATGAAGTTAGAACCATTGGGTTCTCTCTTCAACTTAACTTTTGTTGTATGTACAAAAAACATAAATACATCAAAATTAACACTACAAACAAAAATTAATACCGTATTAAAAAACTGTTACATAATAATTACTTTGAAAGCATAAAGTACAAAGCTGAGAAATCTAACTTTATACTAAACAGAAGGGAAAAATATACTGTCAAGCATCTACATTCAAGAACCTCCATCAAAAGGCCCAAAAACCAATCACAAGCGCCCGAAACTGCAAAAATGGGCTTAAAATCAACAATCAAAATACTAAACACGATCATTGATGCATTTAAAACTCTCCGACGCTGAATTCCATAGCCTAAATGCTGCCACAGTGAATGGTTTATTAAACATCTCAGTTCTGTGTTTAAGATCACATAATCAAAAATAAGGTTTCTTTATAGGGTAAATACCAGTGTAAATCTGATGGTGCATGCTGTATTAAAGTTCTTAAATGTAAACTAAGAGTTCCTCTGCATTTTATAACTCATTTATTTAATTTGTTATAGCATGTGACCCCGCGATCAGACAGTTAGGTGTAGCCTGTACCATGTAAACTACATTCGTCTGTATTTTATAATTCTTTTATTTAATATTTTGTATACTTCGTAACAATGACTATATTGTTGTAATTTTAAGACTGAGTTTGTAACATGACAAATATTTGTGTTGTAAAATACTAAATAAAGTTAAAGTTCTGTTCGCGGAAACAATTTTAGACAGTTCAGATGGGTTAGTATTGAGACGTTAAATGCTTATGTCGTTAACGGCAAATAAATATATCTTTGTATTTATAAAGGTTTTTGTACGAGAATGTTCCGCTTATTACTACCACAAAACTGACAACAAATGAATCCAAGCTTTATTTCATTAACGACAAATTTGCCAGTTTATTAATTATAAAAGTTTTCTGTATGAAAGCTCTGTCTGTACTAGTATTTGGCAGGAGTGTATTACTACCTCAAAACTAACAATTAATGCAGCCAAATTTTATCACATTAACATAAATAAATTGGTAGTCAATAAATACGAGGTCATTAGAACCAAAATTATTTGGTGAAATATATCTAATTGATTTTTGTTTTAGTTTATTAAATAAGTAGATAGAGTTGTGAGGTTCTCAAAATGATTTAAATTGTACGTACTTTATGTGCTACAGGTTTAAAAAAAAACAATTATTAACTGCATTCAGGTGAAGTTTAATTAATATGCCGTTAGAAACATAGGTTGGGTAACAATGGACAAAAGTGTGTACTAATTCAATCGAACACCGCTCTTTATATATACCTTTAAACGGTTTAAAAAAGATATCTACAATTTTCATACAAACTATAAAAACAAATAACTGAAAAGTTACGGGAGTAATTAACTTGACAGCCATAATCTATAAATTGACAGAAAGGCGCCAAATCAGCTAACAAGAGGAACTCGTGAGTTGTGGGAGTAATGATGCAATAATTTGCAATGAAATCGAATGAAGGAAATTAATCATCCTACTGTCGGTCTCAGTCGATTTACATTATTAAATGTAAAGTTTGCAGTATTTTTTGCGTCTTAAATAAACAATTGGAGTTCTTGTCCTTGTTTGCCTCTGCAAGTTGTCCTGTCTACGTTCATAGTTTGACAGTATAGTATTGAGAACAGTCATTTACGTATTTGTTATCTGTGCTAAGTAAAATGGTCCACAAAGGAAAAATAGGACACAAACTTCTTAACATGACCTTAGTGAATCCTGGAGATGACTATGGAATGCATAGAGAGTAATAAGTGTGTAGACCGGTGCACATTTAACACACAATCGACCGATTACAGCAACAATAATTTGGACAACATTTGTATTCATTGGTATAGGTCGTAAGTGAAAAACGGCATAAATGGCTTACTCGCGTGTATATATGTATTGGAGTTGGTTATCATGCAACACTTTATACAGTTAAGAATTATTGTTTTTGGTCGTTCATCTTTTTTCAATTCTTTAAAAAATCTAAGAAAATGTATAATTTTATTAACAAACTTTGACTAATTAATACCTACCGGAAAGAAAGGAGAGACTTCACAGTTCGTTATTACCCGATACTATTAGATATACAGGGTGATTCGTAACTGTTGTTGTCACGTATTTTCTGGGATTGTTCCTGTGTCCAAAGTAAACACCAAATCACTGTTCATTTGTCTAAAATCATTTCGGTTGTCCTACTGAGATTTAAATGTATTTTTTTTATTAAAAAAATGCATTTTTAAAAATTACTTAATGAAATAATACCATATTTGTATTAATCCTTTGTAATAGACCTATATGATAAAACATTATGATGACTTGACTTCAATATTTTCAACTTTCAAAAGGAAATAACGAAAAAACTAGTGCTTTCTAAAAAAAATTTTTCTATCAAATTTAATTCCCTATCGATTGGGTTTATTGTTTTTGAAATTTGTTAAAAATAAAAGAATTATGTTATTTTTTTCCCAGACAGTGAACTTCCCTCTTGGGGGAGATGGACAAGATCGGACGGCAATGCAACAATGAAACAAAATAAATAATATTTGATTGCAATCTTAATAAACTTAATAAAATGCGTTTCATTAATTTTTACACTGAAAAACTGTTTTTTTACACAAATTTGTATTAAATTTATGCTGTTGGTAACTAGTTTTAAGAGTTGTCCTAGTTACTAAACTATATGTTGCAATATTTTTATTTTCAGATTCTATTTCACTTAGGAGGAAAAATGGAGGCAATACTAAGCGTTTGTGTAACTTTTTATAATTAATTAATAAGAGCAATCACAGTTTAAACACGAAAAACTGAATGCTAAAATTCTTCTAAAGACAATATTATGGATACAGTATGGTTTGTTGATTTTTTAGAACAATAATAAAGTTAACAAATACAGAATCAGCTGCTGCCGATTGTTACTAAAACATCATAACAATTACCGATCATCACAAACAATAAGACAGGCAACAACTCAAATCAGCTGACGCCTACAAATCAGCTGATTTGATTAATTAGATGGCATTATACAGTTTAGTGGTAACTAAAACAACTCTTAAAAGTGAATACTAATAGCATAAATTTAATACAAATTTGTGTAAATAAACATCTTTCTGTGTCAAAATAAATTAAACGTGTTTGATTAAATTTATTATTGCAATAAAATATTGTTTATTTTGTTGCATTGCCTTCTGATCTGGACATTGCCCCCAAAAAGAACGTGCACTGTCTGGCGAAAAATATTATAAGTCCGTTATTCTCTAACCAATTTCAAAACTATAAACTTACGCAATCGAAAGGGAATAAAATTTGCTAAAAAAGTTATTCTTGACAATTTTTCGAGAAAGCGCTAGTTTTTTTCGTTATTTCCGTTTGGAAGTTTTAAACGGCCGCCATTTTGAAAATATTGAAGTCAAGTTAACATAACTTTTTTTCCATGTAGGTAATACTAATACAAAGGAGTAATAGTCTACAAATTTGTATTATTTCGTTACGTAATATTTTAGATATGCATTTTTTATTAAACAATAACATTTTGGTCACAGTAGCGCAACGAAATGATTGTAGATAAATGAACAGTTATTTGGTATTTACTTTGGCCACACTAACGTTCCCATAAAATATGTGACAAGAGTTACGAAACGCCCTACATATTGTCTGAAGATTTTCGAATTCAGGCAAAAACAATGTAGGCCTAGTATATAATTTATTGTTAAAATTCAAAGGATTAAAATCAACACAGATTTACGTTTTTTCCAAATGTTATCAGCCAAAATACAGCGTCCGTGGTGATGGGTTTAGTTAAAAAACTTGGATTTTACATTAGTGTACCAACCCACACAAAATATACAAAAATCGGAACTAATTAATGTAAATTAATGTTATTAAAAACCATTCGGGTTTTTGTATAACAATTTGACTGGAATATCTAGCAAAGGTACCTAGAGTTTAGTTTATTACCCCTTACAGTGATTCATAAGTCAAAAACAAAGAGAGATACTTTGAAACCATTGGTTTTTAAATTGAATAATAATTTCCCGAGCTCTGTTACAGTGGTATATATTTATATTTGAAAAAATATAAATATTTCCAGTATGGTGGATCCAAATAGGCGGACTAAATATCAATTTTTTTTTTTTTTTTTTTTTTTTTGCTTTTCTTCCCACTTTGTGCCTTTCGGCTAACGAGCATGTTTTTTTGGGCTTTTAATATTTTATGGTCCCCCGCGGGATTTGAACCCGGGACGTCTTGCTTATGAGGCAAGTACCATAGCCGTTGAGCTATGACAGAGGACACTAAATATCAAAACTAATATAATATGACCGTGTACCTTTCTGAAACATTTAACTTTGATGTATTGGTTATAAATATTTAAATTTATAATTGACATCAATAACACAAACCTGTAAACAATTTACTTTCGACCACTTGAAAAATTAAAAAAAATAACGCATTCACCATGGATTAAACTTAGTAGACTTTTTATACGTTATTTAGATGGGCATCCCTAGGTTGATGACGCAAGTATGGTTTAACTGTTACAATTCATCCTGGTTCTTAAAGTGTATTTTTCTCGGACTATAAGCACTTTTTTCACTAGTACAGAAAAATTGGTTTGAAATAAAATAAAATCGTCATAACATAATAATTTTTTGAAAAAAATAAACCAACTTCAAAAAAACAAAAACAACAAAATGCTGAAACTGAAAAGTAAAAATAATTAGTATATTGAGAAAACGTAATTTATTCAAAACCGATACAAACAAATTTTTGAAGTCGGCGCCAAATTTATTATTAATTTATTTAAATAAATCAACTTTACAATTATAATGATTGGAGTTGTAAACATAACCCCAAAGTATAATCTATGCTGGATTTGTTGAAGTATTACCGATTATGAGTGAAATTAGCTGTTATATTATATGTTACTCACGTACGTTATTCATGTACGGACGTAAACTTACTTTTATATTAGTTGATTAAATGCGTGACACAACTCTGAATTCATTTTATTCGTGTAAATGTAGGCCTAAATGAATTTACGACGTTGTGAGCATTTATGTAATGTAATTAAGTTGACTCAAATTTTCAACAAAAATATTTGCTAAATCATACAAATTTGAATAAACTGGCTTTTTAAGAAATATTTTATTAATAGGTGACCCGACGACATCCTGTCCAAATTTCAATAAATTTGGTTGTGATTGTTTTGTGAATTTGTGATAAGCTGTTGGAAAATGGTAAAAAAGAGAAAAAAACGTATTTCTGAGTGATCATTGTATTTTTTAATGATTGAAGAAATGGATATGAAATTTAAGGGGTAGTAGATTCAGAAGAACTAAAATAGTGTTAAATTCAGGTAAATTTAGCACCGACTTCAAAAATTTGTTTGTATCGGCTTTGAAAATTTACGTTTGCTCAATATACTAATTATGTTTTACTTTTTAGTTTCAGCATTTTGTTGTGTTTGGTTTTTTGAAGTTGGTTTATTTTAATTTTTTTTTTATTTTTAGAGCGATGTGCAGATTAAAGAAAACTATTTATTTCCTAAAAGGTGTTTATGAATTTGTATTTACTGTATAATGCGATTTAAGTAGTACGTTTTTTTTATTATTTTTTTATTATAAAAGTTATAAAAACAGCTAAAAAGCTATAAAGACAGGTATAAAAATGTTTCACTTACTTACTTGAACTAAGTCTTTTACGACATTTATACAATTTTTTACTTATTTGCATGAATGATGCCGGGTATGACAGAAAAACAAGTTTCCCTTATTTACCTGACCGAAGATGGGTACAACAGCAATACAAAATTTGGTATGAGAAAAATATAAACATCTGTTCCTTATTTACATGACCGAAGCTGGGTACGACAGCTGTAATAAGTTATCCTTATTTAACTGACCGAAGTCGGGCACGACAGCTATAAAAAGTTTTACTTATTTACCTGAACTAAGGCTGGTACGACAGCTAAAAAGAAAAGTGTTTCTTATTTACCTGACCAAATCCTAGTACGGCAGCTATAAAAAAGATTCACTTATTTACCTAAACTAAGTATGGTATGACATCTATAAATTATTTAACTTATGTATGTCAAATATAACCACCTGTTCCTTATTTACACGACCGAAGCTGGGTACGACAGCTGTAATAAGTTTTCCTTATTTACCTGACCGAAGACGGTTACAGCAGCTATAAAAAAATGGTATGACAAATATAAATATCTGTTCCTTATTTACATGACCGAAGCCGGGTACGACAGCTGTAATAAGTTATCCTTATTTACCTGACCGAAGTCGGGCACGACAGCTATAAAAAGTTTTACTTATTTACCTGAACTAAGCCTGGTGCGACAGCTAAAAAGAAAAGTGTTTCTTATTTACCTGACCAAATCCTAGTACGGCAGCTATAAAAAAAATTTACTTATTTACCTAAACTAAGTATGGTATGACATCTATAAATTATTTAACTTATGTATGTCAAATATAAAGATCTGTTCCTTATTTACATGTCCGAAGCCGGGTACGACAGCTATAATAAGTTTTCCTTAATTACCTGACTGAAGTCGGGCACGACAGCTATAAAAAGTTTTACTTATTTACCTGAACTAGCCTGGTACGACAGCTAAAAAATGTGTTCCTTGTTAACCTGACCGAATCCTGGTACGACAGCTATAAGAAAGTTTCACTTATTTACCTGACCGAAAGTTCTGGGCCGATTTTTAAAAAACTGGAGTGGGACCACCGTATGATGATCCTCTTTCATTTATTAATTTTTTTATCGAAATCGGTTCATTAGTTTCGGAGTAATCGCTGAACAAACATAAAAAAAAGTATATAAACAGGTCGAAATGAGAACCTCCTCCTTTTTTTTTTTGAAGTCGGTTAAAAATAGATTTTAATCGTGTATTTTCCATCTATTTGTATCTAAAATAAACCATTTTTATCTGCCCGGTACAAAAATAGATTTAGTAAGATATATAACATAAGGGAATAGAGAAGGGAAAATGTGTTAGAGAAGGGAAAAAGGTCGATTCTAGACAATGTTGGCAGCATTTGTTGCAGAAATAAGTGTTATATTAGCTCTTGATGGGGGGACAGCAAGTTATGTATACTCTTGATGAGAGAACACTGTACTCTGAATAGCCGGTCTTGTTCAGAGTACAGTCACTGTACCCTGAACAAGAGTGTATGCCTAAACTGTCTTCTAATCAAGAGCCAGTATGTCTATATATTACAACGGACACAACTCGTTGTAGGTGTTGGATTTTGAATTTATAATTAATTTTATAAATTTGAATAGTCTGGACTTACCGCGGGCTAAAGCCGCATGTAGGTCACGACAATCATGTTGACGTGGGAGGGTCGTTATCTGGCTAAGTTAAACTCTTGGACCCTGCCTGTTCGAAAATGAATAAGGACTTGTAAAAAATACTTAAAGATTCTTTCGGGAAGCCAAAAATCCAGGAATTAAATAAAAAACAAATGTCTTCAGGAAATGCATTACGCTAACCGCGGGTGTATTTACTGCAAGATTAGATAATATAAGATCACGAAGTTACGTAAGATACAAGCTATTGAAGTATGGGGAGAAATTCATAATTCCTCTAAATTGAAAAAGAAAAGGTTTTTTAGGCTTTTTATAAGAAGGCCTAAAATAAAGGTGAAATAAGTTTTAGCGAAATTTTGTTAAATAAAGAAGTTAATGTTAATCCACTAAGTTCAAATGATAAAAAAGTAGGTGAAAAAGAAAGTTTTTTAAATTCTAACCAAAACAAGTTTTAGTAATGATAAACAAAATTTATAATTAAAAAGAAAAACTTGAAATTTTATGAAAGGAAAAGGTGATAGAATTTGCATCTTTACAGCCAAATAAAAAGTTAAACTTAAATTTTTATTGACTCAAAATGGTAAATAGTAGGTTGATAACGTAGTTATGTAAAAATAATCCAGTATTTAAAATATCTTTCGGGAGTAAAGTAAAACCCAAGTTTGTAGAAAATCGGTTAACTCCCTAACCCCACAGTAAGACAACCAGAAGCAGAAAAAAAAGTGAAAATCCGGCTAGTTAACACAAACCATAAGGACATAAAGAATTGTAAACAAAAAACTGGAAAAAACAAAAAAACAAAGATTTTTCCGGGAAAAATCGCCGCGGAAAAACGCGCGCGGGTCGTGTACGCGAACCAAGAGTCGTACGAACGTCACTCGAGTTCGTGTGTAAAGAAGACAACGAGGTGAATTCAAAAATGTCACTCTCAAGAAAATCGGAAAACCCCTGGAGGAGTTACAGAGGAAAAGGATTTTCCATAGCCAAAACTGCGTGGAGCGAGATAAGGTAACGGAACAGCGGAGGGGACTGGCTGGAGACGAGTCGACTGGAGGGGGAGCAGATATACCAACATACGAAAGTGGGCGTACTCAAAAAACAAAAGGAAAATTACATAAAACAATGACTAAATCAAGTCTAAAAATAAAGGAAAAATCAACATAAAATTCAGAATAAAAATTAACATAGACTAGGAGTTTAAAATTCTGGGAAAAACGAATTTTAAGAACTTATAGTAATACAGTGATAGAAAGCTTAAGTTGGCATTTAAGTAGTGCCGAAAAAGTCTATATAAACGATTGCTCGGGGAAACTCGAGAGCCTTGTCATTTTACGATGTAAGTAGACACATCAGAGCCTTGATATTTTTACGATGTAAGTAGACGCATCGAGCCTTCATATTTCTGCGATGTAAGCGTACGCATCAGGAGCTGTTACTTGTTTTTTATAAAATACTATAGCATGCAAGAAGCTAAGTATTTTCTTTGTTAAACTAATAATTTGTATAACAAGTGTGAAGATTCGTCATTGCGGTATTAATTTGGAATGCAGCAATAGACACAGCTTTAATCTACAAGAACGTCCGTGGCAACTTAGTCATTACAAAGTTGGCCTAACTTGGATTATTCTGGAGGAGGAACATAGCCTGCAAATCAGCTGTTACATGGAGTGATTCGTATAGCTTCCAGATAGGACTCCAGTACATCACCAGGCGACCACTAGGACATGCAACTATAACGTCGAGGGAATAGCCGAACCGGGACTTCAGACACGACATCACCGCAACCATCTTTAAGAATTCATCCAACATTCTTCCAGACAACCCTAAGGAATCTATCGTCATCAACGAGACAACTTAACCAGCACACAGAGCATCTGTAGCCTGCCATCGCTAAACAACGCTCGCGGACTTCACATCAAACGTCGCGACGCCTGGACAGTTGTGAAAAGGTCGGTAAAAACGTAAATACGTTAGTCCCTGTTAAAATTTGCCAGAAGTAAATTTAAATAAATTTATTTTAAATACTGGGTTACTTAGGATGTTAGATTAGATAAAATAATTGTATTATTAATTAAAAAATTAAATTCATTAAATCGTAAATTTAAATTAAATCTTTCATTAAAATATTAATTAAATCAATTTGAGTATAAAATATTAGAATAAATTGTAGTTAGATAAGAAATTAGTTCTGCCTTGTAGTTTAAGAAATTATTATTAAAACTGAAAGAAAAGTTATTATTTTGTATTTGTTGGAAAAAGGTAAAATCCAAAAAGTTTATTTTTTGTTTGAAATTTGAAAAAAGGGATTATTAAATTTTACTTGCTTTATAAAAAAGTTATTATTTACAAAAAACACCTAGTATTCAAATATCCCAATAGTTTATGAGTTATAGATTAAGATTTGATACAGTGAAAATTTATAAAATATTTGCAAGCACAAATAAGCAATTTACAAGGTTAGTTTCAGTGTACTCACTACTCAGAGGTTTACAAAAAGTAAAATCCTTAACTTGTGTTCTAACTGAGCTAGATTCAAAAATAAAGTACTGGAAGTATAACGTAGAATTTTTTTTTATTTAGTCGGGATATTTAGAAAACTGAATATTCGACACATAGTTATTTCACCTAGGCCAAACAAAGCGAGATTGCCTATAAAACTTCCAGTAGGTGGAAATAACTTATTCTCACACGAAAGACCGTTGAAGAAATCGGCGTCCCAAAAAAGTGGGGTCCGAAAATATTATTCAACCAAGAAACGGTTTTCCGTTGGAGAATTGGCGCCCAACGTGGGGCTAGAAAAATTCTCCAAGGGAGGTTCGTTAGAGAATTGGCGCAGCCAACGTGGGGCTCGACGCGTTGGAGAATTGGCACCCTTCAATGTTGGCTCGATTTCACTTGTGGTTAAAAAATTAACCAAAAGAAAATTCAGTCAAAAACAAACGTAAATTTATTTGTGCTTGAAAACGTGTATGTTAGCTTTAGAATTGTGTTTAATATTAAGCCATACTACTGCTATTTTCCACGTCTGAAGTATTTCCCGGGTTCGTGTCGTATTAAGGTTCAGAGGGGGAGAGAGGAAATTAAAACAATAGAATTAATTAACCAGTAAATTAAATTTGTCGCGGTAAAATCGGAAACTTGGGGGGTGTAGGCCTAAAAGATAGGTGTAAAATTAATTTAAAATAATTGGGAGTTTTCCGACGCGACAGATCAAAACAAAATTAAATAAATAAAAACAATTAAATAAAATTAAAATAGTATAAAAAAGCAAAAGTTAAAATGGCGGATAAGGTAATGAAAGAGTTCTTCGAACAATATAAAATAGATAAAGAAGAAAGGGCGAAGAAAGAAAAAGAAGAACTGGAGGCCAGGCGGAAAGAAAAACAAGAAGAGCTGGAGGCCAGGCGGAAAGAAAAACAAGAAGAGTTGGAGGCCAGGCGGAAAGAAAAAAAAAAGAGGTAGAGGCCAGGGCGAAGAAAGAACAGGAAGAACGGGAAAGAAAAGAGGAAAGAAGACGGCTCAAGGATGAAAAAATCCGGGAAGACAGGGAGGCAGAAAAGTTACAGCGAGAGAAGGAACAAAGGAACTATACAAAGTAATCTCTGGAAAGCTGGGAGACCTGGAAAGAAGCCTGGAGGAAGAACGCGTGAGGTGTAAGGAACAACACACAAAGGGGGAAGAGGACATTAGGGAAATTGAAGGTAAGATCCATTTTCTGGAAGAAACTACGAGCACCATGAAGAACAATGTAGATAAGGGCTTCAGAACAGATAAATTCTTTGAGTTATCCTCTACAGTTTCTTATAATAATACGTCATTTTTGGGCAAATGATATATTCCTAAATTACTATTCAAATCAGGCCTAGTTTTGTTAGCAGTCTTGTAGTAGAAACGTAAAAACTGGTGTTTTCAAAATCAGAAATTTGAAATTGATAAATATTTTTATACAATTCTATTTAGAACTAAATTACGAAACTTTTTTACATTTATGAAAAAATTTACAATAATTTTTACTACTTTTTATGTAGGCCTAAAGTTAAACATTTTCCTTTCGTTACTGAACGTGATTGTTTCTTGAGCTAATAACTTTCTTAATTTTACTTCAATAATTTTTTTAACCGGCATATATGAATTCTTTAAACCTTTATCTACAAAAAAGCTATGGAACACTTTTGAATTGGTTTAGAATAAACGTATAAAAACATGGTTGAAATACAAAAACTTGGACGATTTTTAACAAATTCGAAGTTTACGGCCATTTTGTGAGCTTACCGTTAGAGATACGGAAAAAAAATCAAGTATTCAATTTTGTTTAAAATTTAATTTGCTAATAGAAAAAAATTATTAGTTTTTAAATTCGACTTACGGTTAAGCCACAAACTGACTTTGGAAAAAACCTTACACTGAGAGAAACGGTCCGGCCGCCATTTTTATTTTATTTAAGGGGTTAAAAATAAAAAGTGTTTTAATAAAAATACGCTCGGTCAATAAGTGTTTTAATCTAGAACCAAAAAACCTCAAAAAGTAAATTTATAAGAATACCGATGAAATACAATTTACTTTTCATAACATTTTGATAATAAAGACAATATTCCCTTTTATTTTGAATAAACACCACTAAAATTGGTCATATAGATATCCAGAAATAGGTATAAAATCAAAAGGGTTTTAACTTAAAACCACCAAAACTCAAAATGTGCCCTTATAAATGCACTGATGAAATAAAAACGGCATTTAATAAAACCCCCCTGTAAATTATCATTGTAAATTTCATAAAAGTATTTGACTTAGCTTTACTTGAATTACAAAATGAGATGAAACAAATGAAACCTCGCGGCGATAAAGGACATACAAAAAATGACCATAGGACACCGTGGGAAGTGTTGGTACATGGGTTGAGGTCACTATCACGACGTTTTAAATCGTTTGTTTTCATTATTTCTAATATTGGAATATGATATGGAACTTAAGTTAACTTATGATACATTGTTAAGTTTAAGTTATTTAAGTATGTAAATGTTTAATTGTATGTTGTCCCTCTATAACGCGATATTTTTAGCTATCTTACGCATTATTAACCTAAATAAAACACAATGCCTCTAAAAGAAAATCTTTAGCAGTTAAAGCTCAAGAAAAGAAATAAAAACGAGAACTAGAAATCCCGGAATCGCGGGAATTGTAAATAATGTTTCACTGGCTAAACCTTGTGCTTACTTCCTTACTGGCACACTATTTTTAACCTAAGCTCAAAACCACATTTGTTATTTCAACGAGCGAGGTCTACTGTTCACAGAACTACTAGTACTACATATTTATGAAGATCTACCGGGCCCATTTTAGTTCTGTTTATTTGAAATAAAAAGAGAATATTATTGTTATTATTATTAAAAAGTTATGAAAAGTAATTTGTACTTCATCCTAATACTTCTTATAAGGACACTTTTTGAGGTTTTTTGGTTCTAGATTAAAACCCTATTGATACCTATTTCTGGAAATCTATGCTACCGATTTTCGTGCGGTTTGTTTTAAATGAAAGTAAATGTAATTATTATCAACAAAATAAGAATTGTCATTTTTATTTCATCGTTTATTTATTAATTACTTATTAATTTATTTATTACTGTTATTTTTATAATTAATTATTATAATAATTTCCAGGAAAAAAACAGTTTATTAGGGGGTTTTCTTGCTATGGACATAACGGTTGGGAATTAATGATGCACACGTTGTTTTTTGTAACTATAAAAAGAGTTATTCTCATAAACACATTTCCATAGTTTTAGTTTGCTATTGACACTTTTCAAAAATATTTTTATTCTAAATTGATTTAATAACATAAATTTACTTTCTATTGGGGTAATGAACGCATTAAAATATACTGAGTTTTTTTAGTTGTTTTGCTCACCACATTAGGTGACCAAGTGACGTAGCCAGGATTTTGTAAAGGGAGGTGTCTGGCCTAAAGTGGCCTACCGGGGGAAGAGGTGGAACCGGGGTGGAAAGGGAAGGGACGGACCCTGAGGCCCTGAAAACAGTGTTTTGATACCATTTTTAACTGACGAATGCATATAAAAAATACGTTTTTATATAAAAAAATTACAAAATTTTTACTAAATATTTCAAAATGCTTAAGTACAAAATATAATTAACTAGTCTGTAAAGAATTAATTAATTATCCAACTCCGCTGATATTTTTCGCCAAGCATCTAATTTCATATTTTTGATCAAATGATAATTATTTAGAGGATCCCAAAGAATGGATTCGTTTCTAAAGGATTATATTAATTTTATTTGCTTCTGAGCAATCCATAGGTCTACTTAATCAATGAATACCGGTTTATTGGAAAACGATAATCAAACGCGCGCTAAAAACGACAAACCTTTCACGCTCTCGTTCAAATATGTTCGGCCACCCCTTAATAATAAAAAAAAAAAAATTACAGATCCCAACTGGACCATTTTTCACATACAAAAATCGGAAATAGAATATTTTTTAAAATTACCATTTTTTAAAAATATTCATATGTTTGTTAATTTTAAATTTTAAGGGCAGATATTTCGGAAAATTATTGTTTATTATGTGTACTTGAAACAGGAGGAAGATCAAAATTTGTCGCGTTATTAGTTTTTGCACAATTGCAGTGTAAATAATTTAGGCCAATATCTTTCATAATGCGCCCTATTAACCTGAGTGGCCCGATTTAAATTCACAAAACGGATTCTGCAGTGGAGAAGTGCTACGCAGATGATCCGCCAAACATACTTGAAATTTATCTTTTTTTACTTATCTCACTTTTACTTATCTGAAGAATTTTGATTGGAAGTTAGTCAGAATAGATGTAAGAATAACGATGTTAAGAGTCTGCTCCAGTAAACGAGAAAGCAACCGGAAACGCAACCGCTTCTCACTGTATCCCTATCTAAACAGTGCAATTTCTTGCAGCTGAACGCTTTGACATTGCCTCATTTCAAACCATTTTATAAGTCTATCTTTTGTAATTGAGTGTTGAAAAAAAAACTGAATATTCTTTATAAAATTTCAGATCCGGCTTTGCAAATTATTTTTCATTATACATTTTTTATTGTGTTAGGGAAAAAAATTCAAACTTTGTACTTACAAAATATCAATTACATAACAAATCAAAAGTATTTAAAAAAATGTAAATTGCAAGACGGATGCGTATTGTGACTTTGCTTAAAATGAGACCATGCAAACAATTTTATGATAAAGAGTAAACGAAATAAATGGTTTGAAATTTAACATTGCTCTTATGGGATAAAAATCCAAGATGGCCTCCACTACAGCAGACCCTTAATTTACCGCAATGTGCAGAAAAATAATGCAAAAAGTAGTAAACGTTGCATGCCTTGTTTATTTCCGCAAACATTTGTGAAGCTTCGTTCTGAGTGGGGAGTGGGCTTCGGAACCACTCGTTTACTTCCGCCGACATCCGATGTTATTTGTCCACTGAAAAAATATTATATTATGTTTAAACCGTTTTTATGTTTTATATGCCAAAAAGTGTAAAATATACAACTTTGTTGTAAAAATAAATAACGTTAATTTTGAAGTTATAGTTCTTTGCGCCCATTGTAATCGGGGTGGGGTTTCGGTTGAGAAACCGCGTCACGCGTTAGGGGTAAAATCCGGAAAGTGCCTTTTTATACCTTTCTTCGTATATTCGTATACTTTCCTATACTTCAAAACGTCGGATTGATTTGAAACTTAGCATGCTTATCAAGGACCGATGACAATCCAATATTAATTTTGTTGGGTGTAGTAAGTGAGCACTGATCATGGTCCCCAGACTAACTGTGACCAACCAAACAGATGCAACGATAGGGTATTCATAAGCGTATGTAACAAAGTAGGAATTATCCACTTAGTTTTAAATTGTAGTCCCTTAAAATTTTGAATTTATAGCTAGAATGTGTTTATTTTTCCAATAATTATAAAACAATTTAGGCCTAAGTTAAATTTGAAAATATTTATTAGTCTTTGGAATAAATTGTGTTTAAATGTTCTTTAGAACAGATGAGGTACGATCCATATGGGGCTAGACTATGTCAACGATGGTAATTAAAAAGTTTAATTATCAACCCAAAAGCCCAAATATATACCTTAATTATTAGTTCAGACCCCGAAAGAGGAGCGACTCGAAGGATCCTTGCCCGGGTGAAGATTTTTCCTTGAGCCTACTCTGCCCACAACTACCACCATTGACTATAAACAGAATGGTCGCCATTTTGGTTATGGTTGTCCTAAAAAAGATTTTTTTACATCAAAATTCTTGTTTCAACAGGACCTTTACAGTGATGTATCACATAACTATTGGTCTCAAATGAAAATTTTGAGTTACCCTCTCCCCCTCCAACCCCCTTTCGACCAAAATTGAACAATATTATGTTTCTTTAACAGCCCTCACTGTAACAAATATTGCCGTAAACCGCATTTAGCTATCTTAAAAATAACCAAGATAAAGGGGGGTGCAAGCTACTCTACAGCCACCCTGTATAATATACTAACTGATAATTTCTAGTTGAAAATGGAGTCAAAAGTTGATTCTTGACAAGGTATTGAATAATTACAAGACAACTGTATATCATATTATGAACAAACGAATTTATACATATAAAAGGCAAATCCCTCACTCACTCATGTGAAATTTGGTACATGTATATGCCACAGGGGAAATTATTTTAAAATATTTGGCCTGCAAGGGTTGAAACAACCCCTAAAACAATACATATTGTTTGTTATATATTTCAAAAACCTTACCACCTACGAACTTGAAATTTGGTACACATATTGCTCATAGGCACTAGAGGCGCACTAAGAAAGCATTTTAAAATATTTGGCATTTAAGGGTTGAAACAATCCTTAAAATAATAAATATTGTTTGTTATATATCTCAAAAACCTTACCTCCTAGAAAAGTGAAATTGGGTATAAGTATTTGTCATAGGGGCAAGAGGCATACTAAGAAAGGATTTTAAAATATTTGGTCTGTAAGGATTGAAACAACCCCTAAAACAATAAATAGTGTTTGTTATATATCTCAAAAACCCTATCTCCTAGGAACGTGAAATTTGGTACACATATTTTTCATAGGACCTAAAGGCAAACTAAGTAGACTAATGATTTTAAAATATTTGGTCTTTATGAGTTGAAACAACCAATAAAAAATAAGTACTGTATGTTATAATTTCCTTAAAGCTAGAAAAGAAAAATGTTTTACGTTTATTTCTTACACGATAGATATAAAAAGTAAACCATTTTTACATTTTGTAACGTTCTGCTAATAGGTGAAAGTGTATTAACAACCCCTAAAACTGTAAATATTAATTGAATACCGCCTATTAACGTGAAATTTGGTACAAATATTGCTCAATAGGGGCTAGAGGCGAACTTAGAAAGTATTTTTAAATATTTGGCCTTTAAGGGTTTAAACAATCCATAAAACAATAAACATTGTTTGTTATACTTTCCTTAAAGCAAGAAAGCTGACATTTTATACATTTATTACTTAGAAGATACATATAAAAAATAAAGCAGTTTTACCATTTTATCACGTTCTGCTAAGGTGTGAACATTTAGTAACAACCCCTATAACTATAAATATTAATTTAATACCGTTAAAGAACGTGAAATATTTGGTTCACATATTTCTCATAGGCGCTATAGGCGCCCTATGATAGGATTTTAAAATATTTGACCTTTAATGGTTGAAACATCCCCTAAAACAATATATATGTTGTTTGTTTACTTTCCTTAAAGTTGAAGTTTTTGCATATATTTCTTACAAAACACATATGAAAAGTAAATGACTTTTACATTTTGTTACTTGCTGCTAGGTGTGAAAATGTGTTAACAACCCCTAAAAACAATAATTATTAATATTCATACATTCCTTAAAACTAGAGAGCTGAAATTTTGTACATTTATTTCTTACACGATACACATAAAAAGTAAACCAGTTGTACATTTCGTTACGTGCAGCTAAGGGTTGAAAATGTAATAACAAACCCTAAAAACAATCAATACTAATTTGTATTCTTTCATTAAAGCTAGAAAGCTGAAATTTGGAACTTATTAACTTTAAGAAAATATTTAAGATGTAACCTAATCAAATCTAACCCGATCTATGCATTCGCAATTAAAGACGCTGCAAATATCAAGCTAAGACTGTGATTTACCAGTCTGTAGATTTAGCGGTTGAAAAAAAAAACGCTCTTCACTCTGAATTTTTTATTTATTTAATTTATTTAGCACACATACCATGACGAAGACAATTTACGGGCAACCAGTGAACAATAAATACCAAAGTAATTGAATATAAATGTTATAATTCACTTTAATAATAATAGATGAAAGAAAATGAGAGAATACTATGACAATTAATTATAAATCATGGTGATGCAACAAAAAA
>JAGFPH010011024.1:20693-36669 GCA_018207615.1 Philaenus spumarius
AAAAAAAGAAAGGTTAATGAAATGAATATCGGGTACAATAATTGTTTAAAAAATCCGACATAAGATCTGAGTTTCCTGGCCCAAAAATCCGTCGCGTATCGAGTTTCGTCCAAATCTATCAATGTGTTCATGTTTGGAAGCGCATCCAGTTCACCTATGTTAAACATTTTACACCTCGGCGTACATTCTCCCTCAAGTAATGGGTGTAATTGCCCTATTTTACCCCTAGATGCAAATAATCTAAATTCAAATGGTCTTTCTTATTTTAATATAACTTAAAAATAATATGTACCAAATTTCAGCTATCTAGCTCAATAGATATTAAGGGTCTTCTATACCTTGGTTAAAACAGCAAAAACATACACTTCGTACTAACGTATTTCGGACGCCGTTTTTCAACCTAAAAAGTTGTGAAACGTCTTAAATTGTTCTTAAAGGCTTTGTGCTTTTGTCTTATATCTCATAATTGAAAGAAATCGACGGCAACTCCTTTTAATCAACGGTTTAACTGAGTATAAATTGATTATTTTTAATGCATTTTTTGGGAGTTTTAAGCAATAATTTCCATATTTTAAGCTAACACGTAAAAAATATAAAGCCTTCTTTATAACTTAAAGTAGTTTCCCGGATTATTAATTTATAAATAGAATCCGAAACACGTTATTAAGAATGCATGTTTCAACGATTTTGCGGCTTGAGTCAGAATCCGGCTGTGGCTCTTCTACCAAAGCTACAAAAGTCGCCTCTAGAGAGAGCCGCTCTCACGCACGCACGCGCAGCTGAGTCATCATATATTCTGTCTCACTACTTCCTCACATGCATGCTGTCTATCTAAAAATGTAAAAAAGGGTAAATATAGGAAGGTTTAGTTGTGGTTTAGATTGTTGTAAACATTTATGTTTTTTCGGTCGCTGAACATAAATCTGAATTTATTTGGAAACACTAGATTTTTTTTGCGGAAACTAAGAGTTTTAACGAAAAGACAAATCTATACAAAATAAAGTAGACGGAATTTCCTACATTTTATGTACGGGGCATGTATTTCTACGATCAAATATACAGCCGCTAGAGCGCGCTGAAAAAGGACAAAAATCTAAAAAGCGGGAAAACGTGATTTACCGCTGTTTACATCCAATTTTCTAGGAAACTACCAATTTTTGACAAATGGTGGCTATGTAAGAAATGCGCACAAAAATACACGAGTATATTAAATACAATTAAATATTATTACTTATAAAATTGTTTATAATGGTCTGTATTGGTGATGTCGGGCTGTTGACAGTAAGATAAATTATGTGTAGCTCAACACCATCTTATAAAGTCAAATTTTGAAGTATAATTAACACTAGTACAATACTAAATTTGCTTTGTAACATGCTTTGTGAAGGACTACAATACTTTAGTGAATTACACAAATCAAGTTGATATTTCAGTTAAATTTGTAGTGTTTTAAAAAAATCCCTTAATTTTATATGATTACCTAAGCTTACGGGAAAATTTAATATTTTCTATTACATGAAACATATTTATGTGTTGTTTAAATATTACTAATATTTTACATCTAGATATTGTTATTTTTAAATTTAAGGTTTTACCTTAGAAATTAATTGCATATACGTAACGTTTAAAATTGTATGGCGTAAAATCTTTTTTATATAATATTTTAGTAAGAAATATTCAGTCTAATTCAGATTAATACAGTCTAATGCAAATTAAATACAAAACTAAATGATGTGACAGAATGGCTTGTGTTAGTAAATAATCATGTAACTTAAAGTCCAGTCGACGAAAAGGTTGTAGAAGGAACACAATTTTTGACTTTGGGACATTGTTTGGACTGGTAAACATACTTTTAGTTGAGGTCAGCGAAGTGCTGAGGAACACGTAGAAGGTCCCCTTTTTCGGGGTTTCACTTATATCTCTAAAATATGCATTATAGAAATAAGACAATTCTATAAAAAAATTAGGCCTAAAGCTGACAAAACGTGCCACAAGATTGTCCTATTCATGCTTTCGCTATCTCGCATAGTTAATAAAATATAAGCGCTTAAAAACTCATTTGTTATTAAAAAAATAGTTGCCTCAAGCTCTTTTGTCTTATTTGACTAGTAAATACTCCAGGCCCTCATCCTACGAAACAGAGTTATGAGAAAGGAAGTTGTAAAGGCTTAAATTTCCTTGAAGAATATATATTATGGTTTTATCTTCAATCGTTCAAAAGTTAGAGCAATTTTAAGTATGTGCGTATTTCCACGATTTTGCAGAAAAACTTAACTTATTCTGTTTTGTTGTTCCACTCTCAATATAAGCCAACATTAGATTATAGTACAAATAGTGTTTACTATATGCAGTTATACAAACTACTTAATATCTTTGAATATATATATATATATATATATTGAATATTCAATGTACATTAAATATATTGAACGAAAATTTTGTATACAATTTTTTACCCACGTACACAAAACCAAAACTTTCTCATAAATATTTTCAAAATGGTGGCCGTTAAAATTTTTAATGAATATTATCTTCGAAACTAATAATTTTACAAACAAATTTCAAGAATCAAAAATTTTTCTTTTTTAATAACAAACATAACGGTTTTTTATTATTACCGTAACTTAAATGACACCAGATTTATTGGCTAAAAATTGTATATCATGGTAGTTGTTCATAATATACAAAATTACTTACTCTAGAACAAATATGAGAAAATAAAGTCCATAATAAATTATTACAAACTTACAAAACAAAAGATTTGTATTACTCCAAAATAAAAAAGAACTGTAAGCAAAAGTTTTAAGTCATTTCAAAAATATATTAAAAAATTTTAAATGAATGAATGATACATAAGGCTGCTGAAGTTATTCGAAACCAACATCGTGAAATACAAAATGCAATCGAAGCAATCTTATTTAGATCACAGTGTTGTAAACAATTTTCAAATTAGTAATTGTTTTTTTAATACCTCTTTAAGTTTAATTTTGTATTTTCTTTGTCTTTAATCCAGTTTTAAAATATATCCTAAACGACCACCATTTTGAAAATCTGGAAATTGGTTGACCGTGCAGGCCAACCCTAGAACTTCCCGCTTAGTTTGAATTTTAAACGCTTAAAAATGAGTTTATTTGTTAAAATACAAAAAAACTAAAATTTGTGAATTTTTAAACAACGATAACTTTTGAATGCGTCGTCCGATTTTCATTTTCAAAAAAGCAGTCGACGCAGTTTTTTAAGCACAAAAAATGTATACATGGTTTTATTATGATTTTTTCGCAAGCTTTAAAGTTATTTTTAAAAAACATACAAATTCCAAAAAAAATTTAGGTTATTTTTTTAAATTTCTTCGGATTGGCTCTTTGGATTAACTCTCAAATCTAATCAGATCTAAGTTTTGATACACCCTTTCGAATGACATGTCGTAGAATTCAATCGGTTGATTCGTTTTTGAGAAACTGTACGACAAAAATTTATTTACACACATACATCCACCAACACACCCCCACACACACACACCCCCACACACATACGGTCGGACATCTCGGCGGGAATAGTCAGAATGGCTTCCTGGGACCTCAAAACGTGGAGATTTAATGAAAACTCGACTTTCGAAAATCGGACCGAAATCAATAACTTCCCTTTATTGGTAGCGGGAGGTTAAAAATATATGAAAAAACGTTTTGGTTTTGTGTATGTGGGTAAAATATGTTATAACAAATATGTATCCAAAATTTGCGTTCAATATATTTCCTACATCCAAAGATATTAAGAATTTTGTAAAAAAAAAAATTGTGGATAGCTGGAAAACTAAGCTTTTCCGAACATATGTTTATACTATAAACTTGTTTCTTTATTTTCACTAGTAGAACACGTCCTGAAAGTTCCTCCGTTTCTTAATGAAAAACTCTGTATAATACACATCGTTTCTTTATGTAACACGTCTTTATATAATACATACTATTTATACATATAAACAAGCATTTGTTAGCTTATATATAGAGTTAGAACAGTGGAATAAAAAAATTAAGTTAATTAAGAAATATAAATAACCTAAAGTTAAGTTTTTCTTAAAAATCTCGGTATTTACACATACAGTTAAAATTGCTCTAACTGTTTAAAATCGTAAAATATCCTATATTCTTGAAGAAAATCTAAAGCTCTAAAAATTCCTTTCTCATAACCTTTTTCGTAGAAACAAGGGCGAAGAGTTTAGCTAGTAAAATAAGGCAAAAAACATGAGGCAAAATATGTTTAATAAAAAGCCATAGTAAACGAATATATCTGAGAAACTATGAGTGATAGCAAACACAATGATTAAAATTAATCTTGAAGCACATTTGGTCAGCTTTAATTTTGTATAGAATGGTGATAATTTAACACTTGGGCACATAGTTTTATGGTACATTGTTTGGGGTACCTAGTAGAATAACATACTAAAAGTCCTTGACCCTAGGGGTGGCGGAAGAGGGGGTAGGGGGTTAAAGGTACCATTTTTATTTTTTGCCTATATCTCAGTAGGGGTTGGTTATACAAAAAATATATACGTATACAAAATTAAAGCTGACAAAATTATCTACATTTTATATACCTATAATATTTTTGATATCTGTAACCGTTGCGAAAATACGCTTGCGAAAATCGGTAATTTTCGAAAAAAGCGTTTCTTTGCATTGGAATACTTTATTATTTGTTCCCCACGCGGTCTACCCTCGTGAGCTCTCTCCAGTACTTATCTCGTTCGTAGAAAGTCAAATTACTGTGTATTTCGCCTCAGTATATTATTTTATTTGATTATTACTATTATGTCGCTATGTCGACGGAAAAATGTTTTATTTCTCGCTTTAGTTGAGTTAGTTTATATAACGTCATATGTCCGTAGGAAGTCGAATTATTGTGTTTTTCGCCTTTATATTTTATTATTATTATATCCGGTATATTTTATTAGTATTATATGCGGTATATTTTATTGTTATTATTATATCGCAATGTCGACGCAAACGTTTGTTTGTGACGAGAACTTGTACGAAAGTGGTGGGAAAGTGTCCTGTGTTAGTGCAAAAGTAATAGCTTCACTGATAAGTGCCACTTTACAAAGAAATGACGGAAAAATGAATGAAAAAAAAGAGGTGTAAACTCGTAAAGTGAGTTTGTACGCTGCGAGCGAAGCTTAGCAGTCTATAACCCGAGGCCGCAAGGTCGAGGTGCAAACTCGTAAAGTTGCGGCGTATTTTAGCTAAACGAACCCTGTCATAGATAGTACTAGGTATCTGGAAACAGAGGAAACTTAAAATAATTAACTAATATTTTTTAAATTATCCAATAAACAGTATCAACTAATTTTAAAATAAATAAAACATAGTTTTTTTATGAATAATTGTTGTACATTAAAAACATCAGTGCCGCTTATGAACAAGAAATAAAAGTTATTGTTTAAAAAATATTGCCAGAAAATTTAAATAATACAGATGTTTTTTAGCATTCTAAAACCATCCAAAAGCAGAAATTTATGCTCTTCAACTTTGATTCCATTACTTTATCTGCTAAATTAAGTTGATTCGGATAATATATTCTCTATTCTTAAAAATTATTAATATTCATAATTATAAATTAGAAATAGGCTCTATATACAAGACAAAAAGTTATCAAAAGATAAGGCAACTATTTTCATAGAACAAATCATTTAAAACCTTATCAATGAAATTTAAACACATTTTATAAATATTTAGTCATTTAATTACTTTATGTTGTTAGTAATTTTTTTATTTCAAGCCTATGGATTATTTATTCTAAATATATTTATTGTATTTACCTTAATTGGTCTGTTTAAAATAATCCTTACTAGAATGGTGCTTAGCTACGGCCGTTTTGTCTGCACATAGACTTCATCAGGCTTCGCGCTTGTCATTAACATAAAACTTTACACAATAAAAACTCGTTCATATAAACACAATACATATTTTAAAAAATTAAAATTGATTCATTTGGTTATTATCTACGAATTATTATTATCAAGCGGAGGAAAGCTTAATATGCGCACCCTGCAGTTCTCTTCTCCTCCGCAGTTGGTACCCCCACTACCACTGCCTCTCTCGCCGTCGGCGTCGCGTTGGTCGCAAATTTACGCGTTTCGCGCTATGTTCGGAAGCATTTTTATCATACTTTATCAAAATTATTCAAAAATCGAAGATATACGAATTGTAGGTTTTAATGTCTACATTCAGAATCCGTTTGGTAAATTTAAATCTGGCCACTCCTGTTAATAGGGCGCATTGTGCAATATAATTACCTAATTAGTTTATACTGTAATTGTGGAAAAACTATTAATGCGACAAATTTCATCTTCCACCTGTTTAAAGTACACTTAATAAACAATATTTTTCCGATAGATCTGCCCTTAATGTTGCAAATTAAACAAAGATATTAATTTTTGAAAAATAGTAATTTTTAAGCGTTTTTGATACTTTTCTCGGTAGAAAATGGCCCGATAGGGGTCTTTAAAAAAAATGTGTAGGTATTTTAGTTCTCTACAAATGTCCCATTGGAAGTATTGTGATCTATTCATAACATTTTATAATATCAATGTAAAAACCCCAAAAGTCATAATTTATTGTTATTTTTGTTTATAAAAAATCCACAAAAGCTCATTGCCTGATAGTTTTTGTATTTTACATAGCCTACCTATGGGCTACCCTTAAAGTCACTGTGAATGTCGCTTGCTGTTAAATTCAATAAGATGACATATTTCACGGACAAGATAACCCATGAACACTAAATCAGGTTTACCTTATATCAAACGAAAATATATAATTTACACTAAAATCAATATATACATCAATGAAAAAGTATATCGATTTGCACTAGATATATCGATTACAAAATATACTTGCTCATTTTTTGAAAAACTGTCCAATCGTAAGGGTTTACAGAAAACTTAATATCAAAGAAACTATAAAAGTGACAAATGATTGGAAGCAGTGTTAAAAGATTCAAATCTTTACGAATCCAAAGGTGTCCTTATATTCTTTTCAAAACAAGTCTGTCTAACTGTTATGAACCTTAGAAAAGTGACAAGTTTTGTGTCTCTTCTCGCACGGCGTCAGTTGTTTAGATAACTACAATTTTAAAACGATGATTACATACATAAATATTCATTAAATTAATATTTTAAAAATTTACATTCCAATGGATTTTGTTTTATTGAGATTGGATGAGTTACAGTGGATGAAATACTCAATAAAATCAGACGATACAATAGTACTGTCTTCCACTTGCTCGGCGAGCTGAGACGATACTAAAGAGTTGTCTGGCGTTTATAGGGTTAAATCAAACATATAAATCGGGAATAAAAAATGTTTTGGAGGGTGTCATGAACCCCATGACTCTCCCCCTGTATCCGCAAATGTTCTAGTTGTCGCAAAACGTTTGGCAATGTACGAACATAAAGCATATAACGAATTTTCCAGATGTTTTCTTAAAACTCTGAATATTAGTTCCACACAAATTATTTTTCGTCCCAGAAATTGGTAGATGTATTTCATTCAGATTAAATAAAGCAGTTAAATGAGTTAAGGTTTGTTAAAGAAATGCATTTCTATTGTTTGTTTATAAGTTATCAAACTACCTATAATACTTAAATCGTTTATATTGTATGAAATATTTACAATTCGCAATGGACTTTGACACAGTATTTATAACACCAAAATGAATATGTGTATATATACTGCAATATATGTTCAGATTTGAAAATGAGCACATCCCTATTGCATCACCAAAAGCATAAAAAACTATGTTCAAAACTATTAGCAATCATTTGTGTAATTTCAAAATAAAATGTCATCTTATCGCTGCAGACAGTATTTTGTTTGAAACTCTTAACAGTTAAAATGTATTTTTAATTACCATATGCCTAGATATTAAAAAAATTACTGAAACAAAATTTTCAAAACTTTTTTATAAATAACTTTTTGTGTATTATGTTTGTTTTTGCTTGTTTATTGTTTTGCTGACAATGAAAATTGTTTAGTCTTTTTATATATTTATATAGTTGTTACAAATAGTATTTAGCTGCATTAACTTTACATTTTAAATTCAATCAAAGATGTTGGTGAAAATGAACTTGTAATTGGTACCAGGTACCAGTAAGAGGGAGTTGGGAAGAGAGGAAAGCGAAGGTCTAAATTATGTAGGATTTGTAAACTTAGCTCACATCGCTGTCCTGCATAGAGGTATATGTGGTCATGATACTCTAACAATCATTTGTAATATTCTTCTTATAATAAATATTTCTTGATAGTATACAAATTGTAATATTTATACAAAATACTATGAGCTATTTTCTATCATATATGTGGCTGACTAGAACAAGTACGAACATTTTTATTTTGACAATGTTCTTAATGCAATTGTTAAATCCAATTGGGCCTTATGTATTTCTTCTAAATTCTCTAAATTTTGCCGTTGATAAGTTTTTACCATTTATTTGATTGACTTTTTATTAAAAATATTTTTATTACAAAATTAATTATAAGTTCAATTCCGATAAAGTTCTTCTTAAAACCTTCAATATAGCCTACATATTTTTTTACTGTTTTTCTAAAAGCTAAAACATTAAAACCTTTAACTATTGTTGTTTGTTATTATAATGACTAAAATGAAAATTCTTACTATTTACAAAATTTACATTCATTTAATTTATACAAAACAAAACTAACAATCAAATCACAGTTGCGATGAACTAGGTACCTAAAGGATCTACAAATGTTATTCTTACTCAAAATAAAATAAATGTACAATATGATTTTTTCTTAGAGATTCTGATTAGTGGATGGATACATTTATATTATTTACAAATACGATTAATATATGTATTACAACATATATTTTTGTTGATATAATTTTAGATACAGAAAAAGAACAGTGGTGCAATATAACCTGCCAACAAATCACCACCCCAAGCTAACAAGTTTCTCTTTACCTGCTAAAGTGTATTTCTAAATAATTTCAAGTTAAGGGGCTTAAATTGTTAAAACTAATTCTTTTGTTTAAAATATGTAAGCAAAAGTAATTCATTAATTTTAACCCTTTCTTCCCAATTGATATATTCATTAACGTATTGATTTTTATGTTTAAACATTTTTTTATAATAAATTAATATGTATTTCTTCTTTTATTGTATGTTCTATCTACAGATACATTCGGTTAGTCAAAAGTAATAGTCAACTAAATAATATTTCTAATTAAATTTAAGAAGTTTAATAAAATGTACTTAATACTTTTTAACAGCTCCTACATTCTTTACACAAAAAAAAAGAATGTTCCTCCTATAGATAGATAGGAGGATTTTATTCTTTTCTCCTTAAAAATAAATAATAACATTGGCAATTGTGTCATTAAAAAGGTACAGACGTAATATATTCCTGAATTAAGTCAGTTAACTTGACTAATTAATATTAAATTGACTAATAATAATATTAATTAAGATTAAATTGACTAAGATGTTAATATTAAGTATATAAAATTCATAAATAACGATGCAAATATATAAATACAAGGTACGATTTTTAAGTATAAAATTGGCTTATATCATATTGCATAAATATAAATAGAAACAATAGATTTAACTGGTTTTAAAAATTACTTTCATATTATCCAAATTTGGTTGTAAATTTGCATTTTTCTTTTCTCCACCTTGAACCCGCCATATTAAATCAAACTTTATTTCTTTTAATAAAATGTTGGCCATGTGAAACACAATGTTAAAAAATCGCATTAACAATACAACGGGGTAAATGTGCATTTTAAGATATTCTATTGTGTTTTTAGTGCGGAATACAAACAATAGCTAATTTTAAACATTACCAATATTAAGGTTGACAATAAACAATAACTATCATTCGTTTACAGTTTAGTTGATAGCATGGGCAGGCATTGTCCTACGCTAGTAGCCCACAAGAAAACATCAACCTCATAAAACTCATTTAAACTAATTATTAGGAATGTGTTTCCATTTATATTGTTTTTGATTGATATTTATGTTTTCAAGAATAATTTGGAACATTAATACAAAGTGAAAAAATAGTAGTTTTGTTTACATTTATTTTGGTGGAAGAACTGTTTTTTTAGGAAAGTAAATGATTTAATATTACACTGCAATAACTGAATAATTATATAAAAAATTTAGGAAAAATCTTTAAATTCAAAATTTGTTATCAAAATTAATTAAGGATTGAGAAAAATAAGCACTTACTTTAGTTTACAGAAAACATCAGAGCATTGTTGGTGCTGTGCTATCTATCATGACCTAAATTATGTTGTATAGTACTGTAGTAATTATTTGGAGAATATATTATTTTATTTGGGAGAGTATATTTGCTTTCAGAAAACAATTTTAACAATTTGTTAGAATTGAAATAGCACAGCGATACACGTTAGAATAAAACTAATGTAATGTAATGTGGGGTTCTCTTAAACATTAACATTACGTTACTGAAGGTACGTATTAACATTCTGAGGTACATTACTGAAATGAAGAAATTTTGATCTTGAATTAAACACTGAGACAAGGATATTCATAATTCAATGTGGTAGTGAATAGGAGCCGATGTAGTTAGGACAGTAGCGCAGTAAGCCTCCATAATGCCCGTGCTATCAACCAAACTGTAAACAGACAATAGTACGATCACAAATAGACTATGGTACCATAGTTTTATTCCCCAGCTAGGTTATCGGTTATTAAAAATATTGATTCTGTTCATAACACTGTTCTCCGTCCTGCATCTGGAGCTGATCTTTCAAGTCCTAATTTGCAGTTTGTTTGTTGAAACAGGTGAGTCATCGCTCATGCGACGTAAACAACAGATGCAACTGTCGTATATGTGTAACTTACACTCCAAACCTGCAATACGAATTCCGTAATCAATCTACTGTTCCTTTCGGGATCAGAACTATTAAGTATTAATTGAAGTATTGGTTTCTTTAGTATTAAATAAAGTATATACTTTGGGGGAGGGGAGTCATAATGAATTTTAACACATTGTTCATTTTATTAAGTTATCTTTAACACATTTATTTTTAGTAGTTTTTAATCAAAATCATTAAACTGTTATAGTACTTCAGAAGCTCATTTCGAGATCACATCTTTACTACTATTCTCATTAAAAGGAGATGACATCAACAATTTTCGAATTATAGAAACTCTCCAGCTGTTATCTTAGTTCTCGGTTCGACTACATTGCTCCGAGTCTCGTACTTAACTAATAACGATAACCAAGCAGTGTAGTAATTACGGAACAACAATTCTCCCATTTGAAACAATTAGACGAACAATTTTTGATCTTAGTTTTTAAAATTGTTAATATTTAATTTGCAGAAAAGTCCAAATATATGACAACTTTAGGCCTACAATAAATTGTAGTCAGAAAATATTTGAAAATATTGTCAAATTATAAAAATGAAACATAATTAGGTTATTAGCTACAGTTACTATAAATATTTTTGAAATGAATAAAAGATGTAACATTATTTACCCAATATGAACCCACAAAATAATAATAAACTTCACCATAGTCCGTCATTCATTCTGTGCCTCAGTACACTAACTTAAATGTCCAATTCCTCACAGACCAGAATAAAGATCATCTTCTCGTCTGTTCAGGATTGGATCAGGAGAAAAGAGATTTAGGCCAGTCGTATAGTACATTAAAATCGCAAAATAACGGTTAATTCTGATTTTTTTATATGTTGTTAGGACCACTACCAGTAGTGTATATCCAAGTTTGCAGCTTCGAAAGACCTGTGCTAACTTCGTAGCACGTGAAAAACCGCGAAATTTTCGCACTTTTTTCAGTGTTTTCACTATATCTCCTAAAATATGCGTTTTTTCATAAAACATGTTATTTATGTTTTTAAAGTAGATTAAATTTGCTTCGATTTGAGACCATAACCAGCTCTGTAGCGCAGAGATCAGAACCAATACAGCCCTCCAAATTTGGCAATATTTTTGCAAAAAAGTGTAATTTTTGCAAAATCGAGGAAAACACTCATTTTAAGGGATAAATCATATGGGAAGATGTTGTAGCGAATCTTATTAGCTTTAATGTAAGCACAAAACGACGTCTGTAGGTCTAACAGTTTCCTCACAATGCAAAAAATCAAAAAAATTGAAAAACTGAATTTTTCGCAAATTGGCTCTGTTGATTTCTCACGATGTATTTTGAAAGAAAAACCATGTACATCAGCAAGAAATATATATTTAGTCTATTATAATGTATTTACAATGTAATTAATTCAAAAGTTTTTGTTATATATCTACTAGTAAATCCCCGTGAAAAATCACAGGCGGATTTATTAGATACACATCAGAAATACATAATTTATACAAAATACTATTTAAACAACACACTTTATCTAGACCTACCTAACTGCAGACTGGGATTTTTAACTTGGTAAATGTGTACAATTATAAGGACTATAAAATTGTAGAAATATTTGTTAAGATTTTTTTTTATGTATATTATTATATAATATAGTTAAAGAAAGATACAAATGTTATCTTTTAATTGCCTTTTATTTCATATTGATATATCAAATGATTTAGAAGTTATTAATATTAGAGGCTATATTGTTGATTGAATTGGTTGTCCAAAGTAGGTATAACCTACGCTAGGTTTTGTTTGCGTATTAGATGATGGGTGAAATCAGCTGTTATGTTATTAAGTTAAACGAATAGGTATCCTATCCTATTACTTTAAATGAGCAATTCTTGTATCTATCTTTGTTTGTATCTTTGTATCTGTCGCGGATCTTGAAAACGGTTCTAACGAATTCATAGAAATTTTGTATGTACGTGTAGTTTTGATTTTTAAGTACACCCATATAGTTGTATTTCGTGTAAAAACACAATTTTTTGAGAAAATCTAATTTAAAAGTCCAAAATCAGCTGTTCATTGGATAGTTTTTAATTACTGTTAAAAAAACAAGCTAATTTGTACCGTTTTAGCACGTTGGAATTAGAATAAATTGGGCCTGATTTATTTAACAATTTATTTTGGCAAAAATGAGGTAAACTTGGCAAAGATGGATAAATTCTAACAGTCAATTTTGTAATATAGGTCTGGCTCATTTCTGAAACATAGTATTGAGGTTTTGTTAATCCTGCAATAAGTTTTACTATATTTAGGCCTGGTTTCAAAACTTTAGTTGACAGAAGATACTAGAACTAGGACTAAAATCGTAATGAAAGCCTCTCACGTTTTTAAGCATGTATTTGATGCTATAATTAATTACTGTTAATATATTTAAGCCTGGTTTCATAACGAGATTCTTCAGCGAATTTTCCAACTGCGAGCGAAGCGAAGCAGCTATCTGAGGCTGAAGGCCGAGGCGGAGTTGAGACGCGAAGCGACCAGGGGCATAGCCAATAGTTTCTTCTTTAAATGTTACTCCACGTACGCCCGTACATACACTAGCTTTTATAGGAGTTGATATGCATATTTACGAGAGATATTGTTGGGTTGGAATAATTAATTTTGCCCGATTCATGGGTGGTTAAAAATCGTCAGATTCATCTTGAAAAATAGGTAGTGGATCGTCTACGTCGTCTTCTCCCCCTTCGGCAATCTCAATTACGGCGACGTTTTGGCAAGACACACCGGAGCAAAATTTGCAAAGTTCTGAGCATTTGAGGCCTGCTTTTAGGCAGGTACAGCCGCTTCCGCTACAGCCTTTCTTGCACCCACATAATAGAAACTTCAGAAGGGTGGGGGATGCCACTTCACTCATCATTGTTGTTGGAATGAGCCCCTGTTCTGCCTTCTTCCATCCCCCATTGAGAGGCATCTTTTTCTACCCCCAACCACTTCTGAACTTGGTGATAAGATGGAATGATGCACCATCTTCCGTTGGAGGCAAAAGTGCGAGGTCAACCTTAGCGTAAAAAAAACTGTCAAAAGAACGTTCTTCACAGTTGATCCCAAACCATTGAGAAGGACGAGGAGGTCCACATCTTCTCCAATGATTAGCACTGACTGAAAAGAGGTGGTCTTGTCAAGTGCCACCTTGACAATATCGCAGTCAGCATCCTCCACTGCCTGATTCGTTTCAATTCTCTGGCTTTGGAAGGCGGATCACATCAAAGCAATTAGTCTTTCGCCAGCAACTTCTCCTGGGCCATTTTTATGATATTTGATTCTTCAAAGATGACTTCGATGCACTTCAGAGAACCACATCGCCTTAAGCGTTCGGTAGTTTTTGTGTTCTTCTCTGCCCCATCCTGGAGCCGACATTATTTCGTTAGCACGCGACGAGTAATAGAAACTAAACTGACTAAACTGAGAACGAGAACATTATTTGTTAACGAAGGACTGTTGGAGGGGAAGAGAGGGAATATCTGCCTGCCTACCTTTTCAGTCATAAGGGAAGGAGCGCCGAGCTCCACTTATATTCGTTTTTATCTCATTACTTCCTTTTCAAAGACGTAGGTCCTTGACCGAGCTCTCACACATTTTATTTACATTGGTAAATGATCTATATAGGTTTTTCTAGATTTGTGATTTTTGATTCCACAGTCCAAAGGGAAAGGGGGCTGCAGTTTTCTTTTTTAATCACATTCAACTAACGAAAGACACATTTGAAGAATTTCACGTGTGCTTTAGTCAAATAACCCTCAAAACATCATAAGAACTCAACAGAGCCAATTTGCCAGTTTTTCCATTTTTTTTTTTATTTTTAAGCATTGTGAGGAAACTGTTAGACCTACAGACGTCGTTTTGTGCTTACATTAAAGCTAATAAGATTCGCTACAACATCTTCCCGTATGATTTATCCCTTAAAATGAGTGTTTTCCTCGATTTTGCAAAAATTACACTTTTTTGCAAAAATATTGCCAAATTTGGAGGGCTGTATTGGTTCTGATCTCTGCGCTACAGAGCTGGTTCTGGTCTCAAATCGAAGCAAATTTAATCTACTTTAAAAACATAAATAACATGTTTTATGAAAAAACGCATATTTTAGGAGATATAGTGAAAACACTGAAAAAAGTGCGAAAATTTCGCGGTTTTTCACGTGCTACGAAGTTAGCACAGGTCTTTCAAAGCTGCAAACTTGGATATACACTACTGGTAGTGGTCCTAACAACATATTAAAAAATCAGAACTAGCCGTTAGTTTGCGATTTCTAGTGTACAATTTGACTGAAATAATTAGCCAAAACTGTATTGTGATGCTAGAGGACAGGTGAAGGTTCAGTGGCATGCCATTGGAAAACAACAACTTAATTTAAATGTTGCATTACTATGCAGTCCTACATCTGTACAACTTGTTTATGCAACAAAAAGCAAGCTACGCTTTACTGAAATCTCAATCCACCATTACCTCACATACTTGTACTGTACATTCTTTTCTTCTGACGAAGTTATCATGCTAGGACAACTATTTCAAACTCTAGTTTGTTTAAAACACTCAATAGAGTACAAATTTGTTTAGTTGTCTTCCTTTGTTGTCACTTTTGTTATCCAAATATGTATGCGCTTTAATCAAGAAAACGGTAAACACATGAAAACAATTAAATGTAGGGCTGAATGTAAGAGCTATGAAACAGGTTAACTTATGATAAGAGTTATGTCATAAGTTAACTGTAAGATTGAATGGAAGTTAAATGTAAGAGTTATAAAACAAATTAACTGTAGGGTATCATGTAAGAGTTATGCAAGAAGTTTACTTTAGGATTAAATGTAAAAGTTATCAAAAAGTTAAGCGTAAGATTGAATTTTAGCTAAATGTAAGAGTTATGGAAACAAGTTAACTGTGTAGGATTGAATGTAAGAGTTATTAACCAAGTTAACTGTAGGATTGAATGTAAGAGTTATTAACCAAGTTAACTGTAGGATTGAATGTAAGAGCTATGAACCAATTTATCTGTAGGATTGAACGTAAGAGCTATGAACCAAGTTAACTGTAGGATCGAATGTAAGAGTTAT
>JAGFPH010011025.1:7991-23504 GCA_018207615.1 Philaenus spumarius
TATTTTTTATCATGTAGAATCTCTGTTACATGGCTGTCAGTGTTACAAATGTCAGTATGCATGCAATGCACAATAATGTAAAATACAGTATGTTTTTGGATCCTTTGTTGTGTTGTCTATTTTATAATTAAATTTGCACTTTTTAAACCTAGTATTAATTTTTACTGCTAAATTTCGGTATTTGGGGGGGGGGGGGGGTTTAACAACCTAACCCCCCTCCCTGGCTACGGCCTTGCCTTTGAGTGCCACACTAAAATTAACATTTAATCACAAATTATGCCACGTATTTTGGCTAAGGTTGTGCTAAAAATACCAAGGTCTAAACACTGTAAATGTAACGTTTTAGTAAAAAATTCATAACTTCTCTTCTATATAAGAGTACCAGGAGACCGAGCTAAAGCTCGATTATAAGCAGGGCTATGATTTCAATAATAAATATTGCATTATTGAGTTTTGAGGTTAGGCCTATAACATTAAACAACTAAATAAAGGGTATGTTTATTTAGCAGAAGTATTCGTTGCCATGGTAACTCTATAAATAGATACAACATACCTCTAATAAAATACAGTTTAAAAGAAAACAGATGATTATTGTAATGGCATTGAAAACATTTGCATCAGCTGTGCTCCGTTTAAAAGAAAACAGATGATTATTGTAATGACATTGAAAACATTTGCATCAGCTGTGCTTTGTATTGTTTAAAATGGACAAATTTCACTTTTTAATTTAATAAAAAGACGTAGAAAACGAATTTTCCCAGACTGGTGACCATTTCCAATCGATTTCTCGTGGCCAAAAGCCCCATATAAAATCAAAAATCCTTAGACGGAGATTCCAGATCCATTTAGCAGACAGACAATTATCTCTCGCTTTAGAAGATAAGATATTCTTATGCTGAGGTCTGATGTTGCTAATACAATTGTCTATGATTCTAATAAAGATTTAATATGGGAAAAAATTATTTTATTTGAAAATTTAAAAAAAAATTATTTTCAATTAATAAGTTTATACATTTTAGAAACAATTTCTCCATGGGAAACCTATTACTTCCACTCCCTATGATGTTTTGTATGTATACAACAACAAAAATCATATCATTTCATAAGAAATTTAAAAAAAGTAAAAATATTTGTCTTAATATTGTTAGGCCTAGTTGAAGGAAGGTTATGCGATGAAGTTATGTAAGCAGGGTCTAGGTCTCGTTGTGTAAAAAATGGCCTATGATGGAATAATTTTCTGAATAATAAGAAGGACCATTTTCACTATCTTCACTAAATAAATCTGATAATTCGGAAGCAAGTGAAACATTATCGTCAGATAGATCAACTTCAAGCTGTCTGTCAGTTTCACTTGAATCAATGTCTTCTCTATCTGTTTTCACAAAGATTTTATATTGTTACGTACACTTAAAACTAGAACACTCTACACAATTTGCCAATAAGAACACTAAAAACAACTATTTAGCACAGTAATCAACTAAAACAACACAATAACTCAACCCACATGGCATCAGAACAACTTGCAAGAATAGTAAACACCTACGCAGTAGGCCACCACCTGATTCCGTCGTTTCTTGTAGTCTACAAACTCTAAATTAAATGTTTTAACATATAATATCACAATGTCTAAACACATGACTTCTATTGTAGACTTATTGGATAATCATCTGGTATGCATTAGCATAAATATAATGCCTATAATGTCTTTTATAATCAGAAAACCCACGGCGACGAAAGATCGTCGCCTGGCATTTTTCACGTAGTATTCAAGTGACGAAATATCATCGCTTGGCACTTTTCGCTCATTTTTAGGTGATGATATATTAACAATATGTTAACTAAGGGTTAGCAATTATATATCTTATAAACTAATTTACATAGTTAATGTAGTACGATTTTACACTCTTGCCTTAAAAGTTAATGTAAATCTTATCTTCCAATCGGGTTATTAGTTTCCGTTAAGGGGTGGGGCATCTTACTAGATATGAGAAGGTTTGTAATAGACATACGTGTTAAGTTGTCACTTCCATTACTTTGGGTTATATTTAATTGTTGGTCAATTCTATGGTTTTCTTCAAAAGAGATTTTTTATATGAAATTTTGTTCTTTTAACGAAAGCCATATTCATCTTCCCGTTTTGTTTTCTTGTTATTAGCGAATTTCCATAGGAAAAATGAGCTATTGCAGTGGCCCTTATGGTGAGCCCCTAGGCCGGGAGTAGCAAATGAGCACCGATCATGGTCCCCAGAAAACGTTTTGGGGTGTCATTAAAATTCATATATATGTATATATGTGTTCGCACTCTAGCGGCCGCATTTTAAGTCCGATTTGGTCCTATGTTGGTTGTCTATGTTGCTCGGACGAGTTCGTTAGCCAAAAAAATCCAACAACCGGAAGTACGTTTTTTGACCGGAAGTAACAATTTTTAATATTTTTACTACGAGAATGAAATATTTTTAGAGTTTTTTCTAACAGTATAAATGTAGGATGTTATTCTGCACATTTTGTTTTTTTACTCGACCTTATAGCTCGCTTGGTTCTCCCAAAATCGACCAAAACGTAAAATACCATAAAAGTACCCGGTTTGAAGCCAACTGGTGCAAACTCGCGAGGCCACTAGGAAGAAACAGATTCTACTAATATATTGAGTACACACAGACAGCTGTTCAATGCCTTCGTGAGTAGACCTATTTCCCAAATTGTTGGTTGAAACCCTAAAACATAGACATATAAACTTAATTTTGGAAATTTGCTCAACTCACGTCAACGGTCCAGCTGCGTGGTCGAATTATTTTGAAAATTCCAACAACGTTAAGTATTCATTCTGACAGTAAGGCCGATTTCTAATCAATTTAGAATTTACTTTAATTGTTGTTCCCGGGTTCGTATAATCATTTTCCTGGATAGATGGATATTTTAAATTACTTTTGATACAGGTTGTACCATTGTTTGAGATCTGGAAATAATTTAATTTTTATCTTTTCCTGTTTGGACAGTGGGAAACCTTTACCGAAAATAGTTTTGCTTACAACGTACGTGTCGGAATTGCCGCTAGGTGTTGTGCCCATCATTTCTTTCAATTGATGGAATATTTAGACATTCAACTTCATTTTGAGTTGTTACATTTGTTTAGTTAAGGTGATTTTATGTTTGGTGCTTAGTTACTCTGCAGTTTGTAATTTTGTTTTATCTGTCGCAGTACACATCGAGTATGCTAGACAAAGACCTCAGCAAGCAACATCCCCTGGTAGACTATACACCTCCGGCTTACATTACTTTGTTGTTTACAGACCTTGGAATACTCACACCATCAGCTGTGAGCGACGAACTTATAAAATTATATCTTTGATGTCTTCCGTCATTGATTATTGTATATATGAATATACAACTATTTATATAAAATTATTTGAAGTTTTATTTTATAAACCTTTTAATGTCAATTCATACTATCTACGAGTATAGAGACTTTGAAAGAGAATAGTCACAATAGGAGATGTTACTAGATGCAGTCAGTAAGGCTACTGAAGGGCAGATGGAGCTCACATCCAGATTCTGATTTCACACACCAACCCCTCTGGTCTAGGCCTAAGTATGTAAATAATGTAACCCTTTAGCAGGCAAGGTAACGATCTATCGGGTGAAGTGAATAAAACAAAGTTTCTAAAGGTTAGGAACTACTCCTTAGATCTGGCTCTCGCTCAAAATCGAGCAAATAAACTAATACTAGCTCTAGGTCGAACAAGGCAAAGTTAGAACTATTTGGGAAAACCTAAGCTAGCGGTAGGGCTAGCATGAACTAAGGTTAGATCTGTCTAAGCACAGGTCGAGGCTTGTTTCCCCCCCACCCCTTTGGTGCTACCTCCTGTGGCACTCTGAGCAACGTGTACACCAGTGCTGTGATAGTATACCAAAGACGATACTCATCATGTCATCAAGTGAGGATGAAACTGCTTAAGATAAGACTTCTCTGGACAGGGCGCTTTATGCAAAATTATTATTAATGAATCCTACTATTTGTAAAAAATCGCAGATTACATCAGTTGTTGCACCTAAAAAGGCTGCATGGAAGGCTGTGACTCACAGATATTCCTCGGTCGTGGAAAAAGCTGTAACTGAACTCCAGTTAAAAAAATTGCTGAGCAACATAAATTCCAGCATAAAAAACCGATAAGAAGGATACTGAAAACAGAAAAATCAAGCTCAGTACTTGAAAGACGGAACTGTATGAAATATTCAGCTGCAAGGAAAATCCTACTTTCTGCGTTATAAATAAATATTAATAAAAAAAATGCAAATAAACATGATTTTATAGGCACATATCCCGTGTGAATTCAGAGACGTGTGCTAGATCATGTTTTTTGTTTTGGCGCTTTCAAGTATTGACGGTTTATGAAATGATCGCTGTCATCGTATACCTGGTGTTTATTATACAGGGTGTTCATTTGAAAACTTCAAACTCGTATTAAAAGACTTATAGCCCAAGTATCAAAATTCTGTAAACAGGAGTGTACAGTACTAACTGGGTGAATAAAAAAAATATTTTTAAAATGGAGGTGCTCACCCCCTATGCCCCCTTACCGAAAGTCAAAATTTTGAAATGGCAACGAATACCTTGTGACATCTCAAATTGAAGCTCATAAAAAATGCTGTATTTTGGTGAGAAAAAAAAAATGAAATCGGCCATCATTGCATTCAGTAAGTAAAGGTGTTGCGTTATTAGCAGTAAGTAGTAGTTAGTATTGTGTAAGAAATAACACATTATTGGCTGCTGATTCCAAACGGCTTGGCCGATTTCAATTTTTTTCACCAAAGTACAGCATTTTTTATGAGCTTCAAAATTTGAGGTGTCACAAGGTATACGTTACACCATTTCAAAATTTTGACTTTGGGTAAGGGGGCATGGGGTGAGCACCCCCATTTTGAAAATATTTTTTTTTTATTCCCCCAATTAATACTATACACTCTCGTTTACAGAATTTGGATACTTGGGCTATTAGTCTTTTAATACGAGTTTGAAGTTTTCAAATGAACACCCTGTGTAATTCGAATTTTGGTATCATTACATTATTGGTATAGCGTAATGCGATTTTTTTGGAATACTTCCTTTATACATCAGAGCCGCGGTTTTCCGAGCCCCAACTAACCGACTTCTGGGTTATCCGAAGTAGTAAAAAAAAGTTTGTTTTGCGACAGATGCTTGTTAGAGTAACCGCTCAAAGTGAAATCCGCATATAGCGGCAAATCTTCTGTACTGTACTTATATTAGTCACACACGGTTTCGTCATAAAGAGTTCCGGTAAATAAAACGCCCAATTTTTAATAATTACTAAGTACTGTACAATACAGTAATTTCAATGCTTTGCTAATCATCAATACAATTAATTTTGTTAATGCTTTTTTACGACATTTATAATAAGACGAAATACAGTATGTACACTAAATGTCAAATTGTTCAATAAAACTCAAACTCACTGTGTTATGGCAATGTGCAGTGTAAACCAGTAGTGTAAAAAGGCACGCAAAGCGCACAGAGGAATGTAAGGGTGGGAGGGGGTGACCTGCGTAGATCTTCTGCCTACTTGTCCCTGACCTAAGTTGCTTTTTATGTCTCTTTATCATTTTGTATTTTATTTTTATTTGTACGTTAGTATTCATTTCATAATACAGTAGGTGTCTTTTTTCATGTCTTTGACCATGTTTTTATTCATTTCATCAGTTTACTATACATTTCCCTCTCGATTTTTGACAGAGTTCGAGGTACCCTCGGGTAACCGCAGCTCTACTGTATTTGAAAAATTGAAAGAGATAAAATCTACTCTCGACCCAGTTACTTACCTTGAAAAAGTTAGTTTGCTCATCCTCAATCCAGTGATGCTCTTTCCATGTTCCAGTCTTGCCCAGTCGGCAACTACTTGCATAGCTGTCGTCTTGGGTATGCCACAGAAAGGTTGAGGTCCTGTGAATTCCGAAGCTGATGCCTTGTTTGCCAGCTTATCTGCACATTCATTTCCATCTATTCCAATATGTCGTGGTACCCAACAGAGTGTAACCTCGTTGAGACCTGCAAGCTGTTTCTTGGATTCGGCGCATTCCCAGACCAGTTTTGACCTAAACTTATTTGAGCTCAGGGCTTTCAAAGCTGCCTGGCTCTCTGTATAAATGCAAATTTCTCTGTTCATATGACCGAGTCTAAGATTCTCTCTGGCACATTCCAGTAGAGCTGTAATTTCTGTTTGGAATAGGCCTACTGCTGGGTTTCCTCCCATCGGCAGCACAGATTCCTGCACCTGAACTCCCTTTTGTTTTTGAGCCGTCCGTGTACCATTCTAGCTCACACTCAGGGAGGGGTCTCCTTCCTTCAGATCATTCTTCGCGATTCGGTATTACCACTCAGAAAGATTTTGAGAAGGAGTACTTGATCTTCATGTGGTCCGAGATCATGTCCAGTGTCTGATCTCCAGCAACCAATGTTGTTATTCTGGAGTGTTCCAAGTTCCTTGGACCATGTATCCAGAGTTCCTCATATTGAAGGTGATCAGCACACTTCCTTGCTGCAGCCTTAATAAAAAGGTCCAATGGAGAAGGTCCAGACAGCAGTCCAAAGCGGCACTGGCAGCACTGCTAATTGCTCCCGTGATAGCAAGGCATTCAAGACGTTGAACTCTCGCCAGACCCGCCACCACACCCTGGACCTGAGTTCTTGTCCACCATACAATGGCGCCGTACGTCATGGCCGGTCTTACCACAGAGGTGTAAAGCCAGTGCATCAGCTTGGCTTCAACCTCCATGTCCGCCCCACCGTGCGCTTGCTAGTCATTAGTGTTCACTTACTTCTATCGATCACTCTATTTAGTTGTGCACAGAAGTTCAGCATCACTCCCAGATACTTTACCTCTGTTGCTATGGTGATCCCACTGCCTGGGAGACTAAGGGGCTCAAAGCCCTCGGTAATTGGGATGGCTAGAGTCTTGCTCGGACTGACACCCAGTCCTGTTCTCCCACACCATTTCTCAACAGTCCTAAGTGCCACTCCAAGCAGCTCCGTCA
The DNA here is from genome assembly GCA_018207615.1 of Philaenus spumarius. Classification (NCBI taxonomy): domain Eukaryota; kingdom Metazoa; phylum Arthropoda; class Insecta; order Hemiptera; family Aphrophoridae; genus Philaenus; species Philaenus spumarius. The sequence continues at coordinate 15,039 of JAGFPH010011025.1, forward strand.
CAGTTGGTACAAACTTACCTACCACTAGTATAACAGAGGTTGCTTCAAATTATTGCAATGAAATTTTAATTGTAGAAGCACTTATAGAATTTTAGAGGCTAGGCATATATGATGTTGAAAATACTTCGAATTATCAGGATATTTAATTTCAAATATTACAGGTTTTCTTAGGGGAATTGACAAATTTCCAAATTATAGAGGTTTTTGAATTATCGAGGTTCGAATTAGCGAGGTTCTATTATACTGTGTGTGTGGTTTCTACAATGTAAAAAAGTTGCATTTTTTGTAATTTAATTCGTAAACCAAAATGATAGATTTGAAAAACCTTCAAGATATGTTTACAAAAAACAAAAATGACATATGCTTATACAAAAAACACATTAACTCTTCTATCGTCTAATGGTCTTTGTAACCCCGGCGTCCTCATTAGATCAGAAATTTAATGCTGGATTATAAATAACACGCACCTTTCTCTCAATTGTCAAACAAAATTTATTCATTAAAATAGTTTGTACTAAATAATTATTGGCACAAACACAGAAACTGTAAACAATTAGCTTAGTAAATGTTTTCTTAAATTGCATTGTAAAAAGAACATACCAATTTGTTTAAACAAAATTATTACAATCAGATGCAAAATATTTACAATTAATTATCAAGTTCTATTTTATCGCGGGGTTATATCGTTCGATCTTTAACTTTTGGCTTTAGAAACGATTCAAAAAACTTTAAGAAAACACAAAACGGGTGCATAGGACTTAAAACTAAACACTTAATCTAGAAACTACCTATTTAAATATTTTACGATCTTAAATCTATTGAAATATTTGTGATGCGAGGTGATTGTGATGCATAATTTTAATGATGACGAGTTACATTATATTTCGAAATTGATATTTAAAATTCTAATCTAATAAACATTCACACACTTATTGAGATTTGATGTTTCACATAATATTTAAGAGAGTTTTGCGATTATCGATGATTAATTGAAAGGGTTCTGGTCAGCTGTTCATTACTAGGTGAAAAACAAATACTGGATCTTTGCTGTCTCAGTTATACAAATTAATTTCTGCTTGGCTTTGAACGGTTTCCATAAAAGTAACACTTTTTCCAACTCCCTTTGCACATACTTCTTCTCCTATTCATTCATTATAAATCCAAACTGTAAACTGTGTTTTGTCATGCACAATATATCCCTTGAAATTTACAATACATGAATAATTTTTATTTCAACGTAGTACGGAGTTTGTTGAAATGGGTTGTTTTAACTTTGGATTATGGATGTGGATACGGTTTTGCTGTGCCATTACTTTTTCCAATAACATTTAGTTACACAGTTTTGTAAACAAACATAAATACATATATTTTTATATAAATGGAAAACGTGTAAAAAAAGAGCTTAGGTTTTAAAATCTGAGATTTTTCAACATCATTCTCAGCAGCGTGAGCAAAATGAACGTTAAGTGTTGTAGTGTGCTCCTGGTAAACGTAAACATTTATTGTTGCACGTTTTTAACTCGCAAAAACCACAGCCTCCAAGTGTATTTCCCTGATTTCGTGTCATCCTCTGGCTTCTAATCTAGAGTTGAATTCACCTCTGGCGTATATGTCCTTGTATTATTATAAGTTTACTATTATAATGTGTTTAGGCCTATTTATGTTTTTGGATAATTTAATTGAAACTATACTGATCCAAATGATGTGTTACAAAATTCAGTAAGTTGTTTCTTTTAAAAGTAATTTTGTACAGTTTATTTATTAACTCCCTGTAATTTGACACTAGCATTACTTTTAAACAGCCACTAAATTTACTCCCTTATTTTCATGGTGAAATAAATGTTTTTACTATCAAAACTGTTTAGAGCCCTCAACCAGGTCTGGTAGTCAACTTGTATTATTTCCGCAACTAATGTAGGGTTTCTGCAGAGTGTTAATTCATTTTCCTGATCTTTTCTCAAATCACCCAGACCATTATTTTGAAATTATTTTCGTCACACCACTTGCATTACATTTTAATAACATAAATTCTATTGAAAATATTTTGGCCTCCTTCTCACTATATCAAAGCCCACTAAAGAATACCGTTGAGGGACGGGCTTGTGTATACCGAGACCTTGAACGCTCCAATCGCCATAGTGTGACGTTGTCACGTTCTTCCCACGCTTCTAACTGACTGCGGCTGACTCAACGCATTTATAATTCTTTAAACTGTGTGATCAAGCCTCGAGCAGTAAATACCAGGAGTGTTCGAGGCTAGTAGATATGGCAACGCTGCGCGCCCATCCTATTGGCCGCCTCGCAACTGTATTCTTTAGTGGGCTTTGATATAGAGTGTAAGTGTTGATAATATGAACATTAATTTTAGGTCAGATTATAGTGTTCAGTTCAGTTAGTTAACTCTCACCGCAATTATTTTTTACCGGCAAAATTCTTTCGATTTTACCAAAACTAACTAGGCTACTCGATTACAAAATAAGGCGATGATAACCATTGATTACAAAATACTGATTATTCTCATAAACAACTGTTTTATAGTAAAAATATAAATGGTATCTTCTTAATAATTTGTTGAATGGATTTCAAAATTATGTAAATAAATGTGGGAGCTTACAGTACTTTTAGACTATTGCAACACTTTTTAGTCTTTAAAAAACTGCTTCAACAGCTGGTCCAATAAATACTTAGTTTTTCATCATCGAGGGCTACTGTTTTCTTCATTTCCCAACCCTTCTCCGCACTCTCCTGTAACCGCTCATACTATATCATTATGTTTTTTCCTGATATGATACCTCAGTTTACTTAAGGTAGAAATCTTCCTATTACACACAGTACACACGTGCGAAGTGTCATAGTGAAATTTCCTAATGTGAAATGTCAGAAAACTTCGACTTCCAAAAGACATACCGCACGTGGTGCACTTGTGCGGCTTCATATCGCTGTGCAATTTTTGGTGCGTCCTTAACCCGTTTCTATTGGAAAACCTAGCATCGCATTCGGAGCAAGCGAATGGTTCTATACCGGTGTGTACAGCCATGTGCTTTTTCAAACCGTCGTAAGTAATACTAGCGTGGTCGCACGATGAACACTTGTATGGTTTTTCAAAAGTATGTTTTCTTCTGATATGAAGTTGTAGTTTGTAATCCGTAAACGTTGAATAATCACATGTATGACACTTGAAAGGTCTGCACTTGTGTTTGCTCGTATGGCTGTTCAGGGATTGCAATCGCACGGTCTTGTTACACTTTGTACATTTAAATCTTTTTTCATCTAAGTGCTTTTTTAAGTGAGATTTGTAAACATCAACTATAGGGCAAGAAAACTTACATTTCTTACATCTATAGATACGTTCAGCGCTGTGACGTTCCATGTGTATTTTCAAGTTATATACTCTTTTAGTAATAAAATCACACTTTTGACACTTAAACACGTTCTCATTCTTATGAGTACTACAATGAGCCTTGAAATCATAGTAAATCAAAGTTGTATAATCACAAATGTGGCAATTGAACTGCTTTCTCTTGGGTGTCTTTTTGTTTGAATCTGAAGAGCAGATGAGATGTTCTTGGCACTCTTCTATATCTCCATCTAAAAATTAAATAACAATAATTTTTCTAAAACTGATTCAAATTTAACTTCATATATTTAATAGTAAAATAATATTTTTATCATACTGTACTATAAACTGACTAGTGGACCCAGCAATGTTTCGCTATTGCTTGATTTAATTTAAAGGGTAGTAAAGTTATTGCATTTCATTACATTCAATTGAGCGATCGAATTGCAAAATGGTTTTTATGCCACTTAAAATTATACTACACAAATTTAGATTTATAGTTTGTAAACCTTTATAGATAATAGTAAACCTTTTGTTTGCTTTTACCTAATCTAAAAAAAAACTGACAGTTAGTTTAGTTGTGAAGAACTGTAAAACATCTGATTCTAAATTGGTTGCAAATAAACGTGTTTTGGTTCATTGTAGGCCTAACCTAAAATCATGTTCAGTTTTTGATCCAACACAACTGTTTTATATGTATTATGTAACAACCAATATTTGAATTGAATTGAAATATAGTAAGTATTTTTAGTTGATTTGTGTTTTTGTTAGCTTTAAGTTGGTCAATCTAACCTAAAAAAGCTGTTGGTTTTGAAGAATAATAAACAAACATGACGTGTGGCTAAGCGTTTTATACAAACAGCTGTTTTTGTACACTATGGTCTTGAGTCCATACAAAAAGAGGCTGTTTAGTTTTTCCAAATTTGAAACTTTTTCAAGAAACTTTTAAAATTCTTCTTTATATAAAAACCCAGTTTGGACGATTACGAACATTTTAAAACAAAAAATAGCCAAATTGGTCCAGCCGTTGTCAAGTGATGCGCTTACAAAGGAACAGCAATTCATTTTTATTATATAGATTATACATTTGAATCGACTGATGTTGTATCTGTTATTTTATTTTATTGGTTGCTATAGTAATGAATGTAAATACATTCAAATAACATGGGGCTGTGTTAGTTCATCAGTCTAGGCCTAACCTAAAATTATTTTGTGTTTTTAATTTTATTTATGTATTTTTACTATATTTTAATAGATATTCTGCTATTCGGGACGGAGACAAATCCAACAAATCAAAAATTGTAAAAATTGGTTCTTGAGTTATAAGTGGTGTAACAAATCCGACTTAGTTTTATATATATAGATGTTTTATGTCCGTAGTCATTCACTACATGCTCATAAAATCAGCTGATTCTATGACCAGCTGACTTCTTTTTGGTACTAGGACCTAAAAGTATTGTACGAAAACAATGCATTGCTGTGCTTTAAAATTATAATAACTGTTCAGCTATTATAAAAAGGTTCAGCTATTTTACAACTGATAGCAGCACATTTAAAATACATAAAAAAATTAGCATTGGAATTTAATTAAGTAAGTGCTTGTGTGATTCTAGCACAGTATGATAAAAAGTAACGTTCAAACTTGCACCTAAAATGCTTTTTGGTGCTTTCTAGGCGTTGCCTCGCACATTAAACCACAATCTCGCACCAAAAACATCCACTTTAGGTATTAGTGATGAAATATACAGAGTCCCACTATTCCGAAAATCCTCCTATTCCAAACAGAGTTTAGAAAAAATACCAATTTTTTAACATAAAAACAGTAGTATTAAAAAGATGGTTTTGAAAAAACGTACATCTATTGTTATACTAAGTTAAATAGAGACATACATAGAGCCTAAGCTTGATGAAAAAGTCTGAAACCAAATTGGAATGAAAGCTGGTTTTGTTTACTTCACGTTTTCCATATGTTTTGCGGGAAGGAAGTTACCGCAACAAGCGTCCGGTGAAAAGGATACCGGGTCCGTCAGAAATAAGGAAGGTTTAGATAAAACAGCTGGGCACTAGTAGTGTTGTTGCCACCTGCCAGTTGCGTTCATCTGTTTTTCTCCTCCGTTTTCGTTATCTAGAACAAATTTTATTTTTTTCCTCAATCTTTTTTCAAGACGATGTACTAATGGACAGACTGCGGGATGACAAAACGGACAGTTCAAACAACCTATCCTTTCTCTTCCGTTTTTACAAGAAACGGTATCATAACGCAACGGATGGTGTAAACCTACACTAAGGCGAGGTCAAGAGCATTTACAGCGTCTACGTGTGATATGAGTTTAGTTTGAGTGTTCAACTCCTCATCGCTTTCTTCCGAGCCGATCAACGCTGTATAGAGCTGTCTCTAGCAGATGTCCCCGCACTTAATTTACGCCTTAACAAGTCAATACGTTCGGAATAGTCGGACTCTACTGTATTACTATTGCTACTTACTATTTATGTGCGATGAATTATCAGTTGTTTCATCATCACTGGAAATACAAATAGTTTCGTCTATCACCATACTCTGAAATCATAAAGTTAAAACAGAATTATCGAGAGTTCTTTAAATCGCAGGAGTATAACACATTAAGGGTCTGCTGAAATGGCGGCCATCTTGGATTTTTAATCCCGTAAGAGAAATGTTAAATTTAAAAACATTTATTTCTGATCGTACAATTGTTTGCAAGGTCTCATTTTAACCACAGACACAATACGCATCCATTTTTCGTTTCACATTTTTTTAAATCCCATTCATTTGTCACATAATTGACATTTCTAAGTACGGTACCCAGTTTGAAGTTTGTTTCTTACACAATAAAATATTAATAAGTAAAAGCGAATCACAAGCCGGATCCACAATTTCATAAAAATATTCAGTTTTTTCTTCCGCAATCACAAAATATGGATGTATAAAATGGTTTTTTAAATGAGGCAATGTCAAAGCGCTCAGCTGCAAGAAATAGGACTGTTTAGATACGGCTATAGGGTGAGTCGCCGGTTGCTTTCTCTTTTACTGGAGCAGACCCTAAGTAGGTTCTCGTTCTTAAAATGTAAGCGCCACTACATACTATGTTTATTGACTATAATAATAAAAGTAGTCAGCTGTTTCCTATATTATTTCCATTATCATCAGATTTAAAACTTAAAACAATAATTTGTATTTCTAACTTTTCAGATAGGTTTTTGTAAACAAATCTGTTAAAGTAAAAAACACACTCTAAGTTATGCTAAATACTTTAGGGAAATGGGAGCGCCATACTAAATAATAAATAAATATGTTTATTGTTGATACAGTAATCAGCTGTTTGCTGTAATATTTCCATTAACAGCTGATTTCAAACTATAAAGCAATTAGTAGGAACTGGCACACATACTTTCTCACAAACATATTTAAATTATTAAACAGATTCACTGTGATTTCATAACTGTAGGAGGGGTAGGAGAGGTGATTAAAGTACGAGATTAACTAATAAATTTTATTATTAACTAGAGAGAAAACTAGAAACGAGAATTTTTAGTAAGGTTCGTTTTTTTTTGCATATGGTAGGTTACATTAAGGGCTACAAATAAGCCAAATTTTATCAAAATCTTTAAGAGCCGTTTTTTTTATAAAAAAATAATAACTGATTTTTGGGGTTTTTTTTTTTTGCTAAAAAGACGGTTGTTTTTCAAAAATTTTCAAAACCGTTTTTCATGCATCTATACAGGCCTACTTGACATGTCTGGTGCAAATTTGTTTGAAATCGATCGAATAGTTTTCGCTCTAGCTTTGTATACATACAGACATACATTTTGTAAAAACCACTTTTTTGGACTCAGGGGGTCCCAAAACGGATATTTCCACAAAAATCTCAACATCGATTTTTTTTGCGATCACTATACTTTCTCTATACAGTAAAAATTGTATTTCTAACTTTTATATTAGGTTTTTATTAACATGAAAACCTGAGCATATAGTTTCTTTTAACCTTTATTATAACTGCTGTTTTAAAATATCCGAACTAATTTGATTTGGACATTTAACATAATTTACCATCTTAGCTTTGGGGTTATTATTAATCCTGCACCTTTTTTATAAAGAAAACATAACATAATTTATGGGTATAGAGAAGGTTCCAACAGGGTTGGCGTGCGAAGCACGCAGGGGTCTCCCCTAGTACCCGTAGAATAAAAATCATTACATTCTATTTACAACCACTCCATTTCCAGTGGCGGATCCAGCCGGAGGGCGCGCCCCCCCCCCCCCTTGGACACAGAAAATGTTTAAAAATTGGGAAATAGCGTGGAGCCTAAGCCAGTCCTTTACTTTTGCTCATTACCAAACTGCAAGCGATAACCGGATTCCCGCATGAGACCTCTTTATTGTGGATTGATAAATAAATAGAAATGCCTCAAGTCCCTAGTCCGTATAGCCTACGAGTAGCGAAGACGAGAACAATACACATACATCCTGTTGTTGGAATTTGGAATAGACAGACGGGTGGTGGGGGAATTACGGGCTAATTGGCGAGGCAACCATAACTAGTGATTTACCCTAATTTGATTACGTTTTCCAAATTCATTTATACATAAAATTTAATCAAAATTAATTTACTACATAAGTCTTGCTAAACAGCAATTAAAAAACAAAAAACATGACATTTAAAGTGTAAAAGGTTTGGATTAATTCGGCGGAAAAATATATTAATCCAATATATATTAACTGTATATATATATATATACAGTTAATATATTACTTACCTTTTCGGTGATTAGCAAACATTTTAATGATTGGTAACATTTATGTGTGTTTAGCCTACAAACACGGATATAGCTTTTCTTTGCTTTTCTTACGATGTACTTATTAAAATCACAATAATTTAGTTTAGTTGGTAACATTTATGTGTGTTTAGCCTACTAACACGGATATAGCTTTTGTTTGCTTTTCTTACGATGTACTTATTAAAATCACAATAATTTAGTTTAGTTGTATAAATTTACAACTTTCTATTTTACTTTAATTCAATAGGCCTAATGTTGTAGGCGTCAATTTAGGATATAACAAGATATATATTAATTTATAAAACTTTACTTTTATTTTATTCTCAATATAATGA
>JAGFPH010011026.1:0-10123 GCA_018207615.1 Philaenus spumarius
TTGGTGTTTTTTTGATAAACTTAACCGTTTAGCCGCTAGGAGCGCTGAAAGTTTCAGAAACTTACAGAAACTCTTATTTCAACAATTATTAAAGAGGCATGGTTTACCATTTGCAAACAATAAAATTTAACTCAAATGGTAATATTTTTTACAATGGAAAGTTAAAAAGCTGATGTAATTTCACAAATACTTAATTTTATACAAAAAATTTACTTAAATTACTGTTAAAAAAATCACCTCTCCTACCCCACCCTACAAGTCACAGTGAATCTGTTTAATAATTTAAATATGTTTGTGAGAAAGTATGTGCCAGTTCCTGGTACCGTTTATTTAACAGTAATTTAAGTAGGTTTTTTGTATAAAATAAAGTATTTGTAAAATTGACACAGCTTTTTAACATTCCACGGTACAAAATATTGCACTTTGAGTTAAATTGTATTGTTTGCAAATGGTAAAACATGCCTCTTTAAAAATTGTTGAAATAAGAGTTTCTGAAACTTTCAGCGCTCCTAGCGGTTAAACGGTTAAGTTTATAAAAAAAACACCATGAATAAAAATGTCTTAAAATTGCACGTAAAATCCAAATCCGTTATAAAAAATAGCGGTTTCCATTAGAAATTTCAAAGTTGACCGCCATATTGGAAAATGGCGGCCATTTAGAAATATTTTAACTACATATTTTTTTATTTCTCAAAAAACAAGGAAAGGTTCCCCATTTAAAGTTTGCTGTAAAATCAATACTTTCTGAGATCCCAATGGTCGCCCAATTAAAAAAATCACATAAAATAGAAAATTTTTGAGAGGCTGTAGCTCATAAACGGTTGGGTTTAGGAAAAAATACAAAAGAATAAAAATGTGTTAAATTCGTGTCCTCAATCGAAATTCAACATAAAAAATAGTGGTTTCCTTTTGAAAAAATGAAGTTGGCCGCCATCTTGGAAAAATGGCGGAGTTTTTGGAAATGTTAATATTGTATTTTTAATGTAAGGGAAAAAGTAGGGAAGGTCCCCCATTTAAAGATTGTTGTAACTTTTACAGTTTCTGAGATGCCAATGGTGGTCCATTTAAAAAAATCACCCTGTATAATAATTTGTATGATTACTTACTTTAATCCTGATATAAGTCATGTAAACTATATTATACAGTGTGTAAAAAAGTCCGTCCGTCCCCTTTAATTTGTTTGCTTGTTAAAACAAACAAATATATTTTGGGGAACAATACTAACTTAATCCAAAGTTTATTTTGACGTTATTGGAAATTTTGAGTGTCCCCCCAAAATTGGGGATATCAGGGGCAACTCAAAACTTTTAAATGGGAAGTATGGTCATGTGATACCTCATTTTAAAGGTGTATTTAAGACTAGGAAAATGACATAAAGTAAGTAAAACTCGGACCACCCAAAACAAAATGGTGGCCCTATACGTGTTGAAATAAATCGACATAAAGTTGCTAATATCTCGAAAAGTAATAGTTTTTAGAAAAAAAATCAAGAGACAGAAAATGTTTACTTCAAAGTGCTTGACCTAAAAATTGCTTCCAAATCGATTTCGTAAATTTTATTTTTACTCCTCCACTATGCTGATTAGGTTTTAACATGAATAGGTGAAGTTATTTTGAATTCATTTTCCTCATTGCCTTTATAGTCTAAATTTTTGTATGTGAACTTATTTAAAATTGATACAATTTTCTAAATTGTATTTTCACTTTGTTACTTCATTGCAATAATTTAAAAATATAAATAAAATTTAATTTGAACCTATTATGGCTTCAAAATTTTAAAGCCAAAATCGGTCACCTTTTTGGACACAAGTATCGTAGAAGCGTTTTACTTACGCCATGTTTTAAGATACCTTTAACATGGTGCATAATACAATGGATGCTCCCATGTACAACCCCTGGGCCACCCCCCCAAGAAGGCGTTGACATTATGTTGTACCCAGAAGATATAATATTTAAACTACATGTTATCCCTTTAGTTACGAAAATAATAAAAAAAAATCTAGTTAATGAGGGGTTTCCACACATTCCGTTCATCATGTATATTGTGACCATAGCTGCAGTGGACATACTGTTTATGTACAATGGTGAACCAGAGCGATCTTTGATTTAATAATATAATCTCAGATTAATTCTGGTAAGTTTATAGAAAAGTTCTTTTCATACATTCAAATAGATATTTTTATTTTAAATGAACAAGAATTGGTTTTCCGAATTATCATGGTATATATATATATTTTTTAAAGATATATGAAGGAAATTTAGGTACTACACGTTGAATATTTGGAAATAATTAAAATAGTCACAAAAAACCGGGTTTTATAACGTAAAGATACTTCAATAAAAATACCATGTATTTTTAAATGGGAACCATTGGACAGTATTGCATTCAATTTGATTTATTTTGATTTATATTTAGTTTTAAAAACATTTGTTCTTAATGTACTATAAAGTAATGTTATTACTTGAAATATAGATACTTATTTCTATAGATAATTGTGTTATTGAAAGAAAGAGATGTATTAAGTATCTGGGTTTGCTAGTTGATCAATGTGTTAAATGGGCTGATCATGTCAATAGTATAATTGGTAGGACTAGGTACTTATTGTATATTTTTGCTAGGCTTAAAAAAGTCACTAAATTGAGTAATTTGTTAACAATTTATCATGCTCTTTTTGCTAGAATAGCTACTTATGGAATTTTGGCGTGGGGTAATGCATACAGTAATGTTATAAGTAAACTAGAAAACTTGCAATATAGAATTTAAAAAATAATACTCCCCAGTCAATATGAAGGTAGACCACTATTAATAAAGCAAAGTTTTATCTTAGAGTCATTAATGTTTGATTATGTTTTTCTTAGAGATACTTTTCTAAATAGCAGTGGAATAACTAGAAGTAAGAATTTAATATTACCAAAGAATAAATTAAATATTGGTAAGAAAAACTTTCATTATGTCGCTTTAAAAACTTTTAACATGTTACCAAAGACGCTTAAGAATATACAGCTAAGTAGGAATGGTATTAAAAGGAAATTGAAAAGCTGGATAGTCGAGGCAAATCCCAATTTTGAATTTTGAATCGTAATCTATAAATTGTATTATGTCGAGGTTATTTTGTATATTTTTTTCTTTTCTCTCTCTTGTCTCCTATTAGTTTTAGTTATATTTAATTTTATTGGTTCATATAGCTTTAATATTGAGTCTCCCACTCCCACATACAGGTACTTGTATGATTGGTAGGCGGTGTGATTGCTGCAGGCCTAGAATTAGACCTGTGGTAATATATGTGTATATGTATGTATGTAGTATATGTATGTATATAGTGGAATAAATAAATAAATAAAAAATATCATTATCAGTGCTCAGACCAATAAAATTGTAAATTCAGATCCTTTTGAATTTGCGCAGAGAAAATGATTCGTGGCAATAACTTATAGTTAAGAATAAATGAATATTATTACGTAAAATATATGAAAATGTAATCTATATAATACATATAAAATAAGTCGGGTTTATTACATCACTTATAACTCATGAACGGCTGAACCAATTTTAAAAATTTTGATTCGTTGGAATTGTCTCCGCCCCGAATAGCAGAATATACAGTATATTAAAATATAGGAAAAATACATAAATAAAATTTAAATCACAAAATAATTTTTGGTTAGGCCTAGATTAATGAACTACATTCATTACCGTAGCAACCAATAAAATAAAATCACAGATACTACAGTTCATGCAAATGTATAAACTATATAATAAAGTGCTGTTCTGTGGTAAGCGCATCACTTGAGAAAGGCTGGACCAATTTGACTATTTTTGTTTTAAAATGTTCGTAATAGTCCGAATTAAGTTTTTATGAAAAGAAGAAAATTTAAAAGTTTCCCGGAAAATTTTCAATTTCGGGAAAAATTAATCATCCTGTTTACAAGACCATAACTCACGAAACAGCTGTTCTAATAAAATGCTTAGTAACACATGTTTGTTTACATTAGTTACTGTAACAACTTGATTCATCATTTATAATCAGTTAATTACTCTTCAAAACCAACAGCTTTTTTTAGGTTAGATTGACCAACTTGAAGTAAACAAAAATCAACTGAAAACGCTTACTATATTTTAATTCAATTCAAACATTGGTTGTTACGTATTATATATAGAACAACTGATTTGGATCAAAAAGCTGAATATAATTTTAGGTTAGGCCTACAATGAACCAAAACAAGTTTATTGGCAACCAATTGGGATAATTTAGAAACAGGTTTTTTTTTTACAATTCTTCACAACTATCAGTGTTTTTATATTAGGTAAAAGCAAACAGAAGGTTTACTGTATTATTTATAAAGGTTTACCAACTATAAATCTAAGTTTGTGTAGTATATTATTAAGTGGTAATTCGATTACTTAAGTCAATCTAATGAAATGGAATAACTACCCTTTATATTAAATCAAGCAATAGCGAATTATTGCTGGGTGCACTAGTGTATAATAAATATGAACTGCGTTTTTGGAATGTTAATTGTATAATTTGTAATAACAAGTTTTCCAGAAAGCATTACGTTTCGTCGATTATGTTTGAGCTAGAATTTCGATATAGAATTTCGATAGAATGTAGCATATTTGTTTTCATCCAATTTTTTTAAATTTAATTAACATTGTTATTAAATTTTGTGTTTATTGTAAACTTTTGATGTATTTATTATACATATTTTCTTATTTCATATTTTAATATAAAAATAAATTTGTACAAACCCAATATTTTATTCCTTTAGCTGAACTATATTTAAGATAAAATGTTGAACGCTTAGAGAAGTTTATGCAACTCTAACATGTTAATGCAAATTAAATTCTCGGGGAAGATTACTCTCGACTGCAAAGTCAATACAAGCTCGTTAGAGTTAAAGTTCTTAATTATACATACATTGTTATAACTTTTGCTAAGCTTGGTTTACAGCCTCTTGTAATACTCCTCTTACGCTAATACGTTTTCAAAATGAAATAAAAATAAAAGCATATTGTAAAAAAATAAAATAGCATTAAAAAAATTAAAATATTTCTTAACTAATATTGTCTATACTAATATTGTCTATACTAATATTTCTATACTAATATTATAAAGAGGTAAAGTTTGTTTGTTTGTTTGTTTGTTTGTAGGGGGTAATCTCTGGAACTACTGAACCGATTGAAAAAATAGTTTCACTAATAAAAAGCTACACTATCCCTGAGTAACATAGGCTGTAATTCATTTCGATATAAACCTTTTTTTATTTCAATATTTGTAAATTTAGTCGGAAAAACTTCTTAGTTTAGGCCTAGAATGATAAACCAACACATGTATTTACATTTATTACCGTAGCAACCAATTGAATAACATAATAGATAATATATAGCTGTTTGGTCCAATATTTCCATTAACAGCTGATTTAAAAATTTAAAGCAATTATTTTTGTATTTCTAGCTTTTAGGTTAGGGTTTTAAAGTGAAGACCTGAGCCTTGCTGATTCTATTAAGCATTATTATAACTGCTGTTATAAAATATAAGAAATAATTTGATTTGAACATTTAACATTATTTATTATCTTAGTTTTGAGGTTATTATTAATCCTATACCTTTATTATAAATAAAACATAACATATGTGTTTAGAAGGTTCCATTGGCGGTTGGCGTGCGGAGCACGCAGGGTCTCCCCTAGTATTAATATAAAACTAATAAAAAAAGTAGACACTTCTTAGAACAAACAAAATCTAAAACTTATGCTAATCTCATATGCTTGTTTTAGCATATGTTAAAAAAGTAAACGTACCATTATTTTTAAGGAATTTGTAACAGAAAAATATAAATGTATCATTTTTTATATATCGTTGTTAAGAATAGTTTCTTTTATTTCATCTTTAAAGTCGGTGAAATATTAACAATTTCACCTTCTATATTCTTGATGTGTAATTGTTAGTTTGCAACTGATTTTTTTAAAAACAATTAGTCACCAAACTAGAAGTAATTTTTGTAGAATTTATTTTTATTTAAACTTTGGAACTCATATATTTCTCAACAATCATTATCTCCTTTTACTGAAAACAAAAAAGCTACGTTTAGATATTTTGTACGTTTATACCACCACAATTATTGATTAACATGTTTCAAAGTTATTCTTTACAGTTTACATAAACATAAACTAATTCATGAACTCATTTAAAATGAATTAACTTTGTTGGAACCCATTGTATTTACATAATCTGTCGTTTTTTGTTTTAGTCAGGTACTACACGTTTCAATTGCTGTACCACCCTTCCCTCATAGCCTAGATGTTAGTATTAGGTTGTTTCATGTTGATTGCCACGCTGTTTAAGCAGCTACGATTTTTCTTAATTGCAATTTTGTACTTCTGGTATAGTTTAGTTAAAATTACATAGCTAAATAATTTTTTGACTGATTTTTCTCAAAAATATTTATTCTCCAAAGAATTCAAATCAATCATTTAGTTTGCAAGGTTTAATTTCAAAACAGTTTAGTGCAGAAAATATTACCTGCATTTTTATTTTGTAGTACATTGATGTCTGACTTTATTAGGTCTTAAGGTAGGATTTACAAAAGTTGTAAATTACTAGTAAAATTACAATTTATTGAAGTACTAGCTGTTACCTGCTACTTTGTTCGCAGATGTGATGAAATAAATAAAAGGACTATCGGGTAAATATTGTGCCTTACCATTACACGCAATTTTAAAACAAGATTTTAGATCTGAGTTATTTGGCCCAAAAAACACAGTGAGTTTCGCCCATTTAATCCTATATAAGTTGTTAACTATGCAGCAATAAAAGCTAAAAATCACGTTGTCCGTCAGATTATTACTCATAACTCCCAAACGAACATTGAAATTACAAACCAGGTTTTGAGCTGTATGTATCATCTATGAGTACATTCACACTATTGCATACTATTTTGTTATATATTTAACGGTTAAACCAGAGTGTACAGTAAATAAAAACACAGACGATCTAGTAAAAGTGTTAATCTTTTGATAAAAATCAGTTGTTTTATGTTATCACCAACACTAAATCTGCTTTCTTCAAATAAGAATAAAAGGGCTGCCAACATAAAAATCTGTAAAACAAAAAATTACCCAGCTATGGTAAAAAACAGTTAAATTATACATTTCTACATGTAAATGTAAGTTTAATTTCTTAACCCTTAGTTAGGCGCACCCCTAGGACTAACGTCAGTAGGCGCTAGCGGCAAAATCCCCGCACTTTCATTTTCCAGAATTTCTGTCGCTATTTTGCAACATTTAAAATTTGGTAGGGTTCAATTTTGATTGTAAAACTCAGGTCGTAAGATGCCCAATGCTAGACGAGCAAATCTACGTAACCCGTCCACGTAGATTTGAACCGGGTACATTTATGGTATTTTACGTTTTGATCGATTTTGGGGGAACGAAACGAGCTATAAGGTCGTGTAAAAAAGCAAAATGTGCAGAATAATATCCTACATTTATTTACTTATATAATACTCTAAAAAAGTTTCATTGTCGTAAGAAAAATATCAAAAAATGTTACATCCGATCAAAAAAAAAAAAAACGTGCTTGACACCCCAAAACGTGTTCTAAGGACCACTATCGGTGCTCATTTACCTTTCCTGACCTTAGGTCTCACCATAAGGGCCACTGCAATAGCTCATTTTTCCTATGGAAATTTGCTAATAAAAAGTACAAAATGAAAAAGCTCATTTTTATGTTTCAATGTTATAGGTCTATCTACGTAGAGAATGTACCATTTGGAAAATAAAAAAAACGCAGCTGAACAATGTTGGCAACACAGAGCAAAGTTGTTTTAAGTCATACTAACATAAACTATAACAAAAAATTACGAAAAACTTACATTTAATTTTTGACGCTAGTGGGGAAAACCCCAAAGTTCTTACAGAACAAAAGAGCGCTAGCGGCAAGAGACCCTTCCGAAACTTATCACAGACTGTTTATTCGTTAAAATTAAGCAAAGATGGCACATACATGCTCGAAAAAGGTCAGAAGAAAGATACCTGGAACATTGTTTGTCAACATTGAACAGTTACAGCTTTATTAAAGTTTTTCTGAGAATTCGGGTAAATCCCCGCCTAGCGACTAACTAAGGGTTAAATATAAAAATTAGCCTCAAAAATATATTTGTTAAGTAACAACTTTGTTTGATACTCAAGGTACTCAAGGCCGTACGCAGTCACCCTGATATTGCAGTTCTTAATTGTCGGGTGATATTGTTAATCGCCACCCCTAAGGTATGCTTTACTGACCTTTTATTTTTGATTGTATTTTAAGGATTGTATTTTACTGACCGTGGTTATTGTGAATAATGGAAGCATACGGGGGGCAACGATTTAGTAAATGCTATCAATTACACCCTAACAAAGAGCTGCTTTACTTCTAACTTATATGAAAGATGTGCTTTATTTGGTTATGCAAGTTTACAAAATTTATTTGAACCCCTTTGATAATTCATGGAGTGAAAAGAATTATTATCTCTGTAAAAAAAAAACTTCAATAACCCTGTTTATCTAATTCTTTTACCTTTCCAATAATAGATTTATTAAATGGTCCGTTTTGAGTATATTCTGACAAACTAAGACTGTACGTGTTAGGATAATTCTAAACAAATGTTCTATTAATACTATAGGCTAGTGTGAAATCTTATTATAATTACAAAGGCTAGACACAGCATGAAGTGAGGCTTTAATGTTAGAGAACAAAGGTTGACTAATTGGGATGAGAACATGCTGACTTTAGTCTGAATACACGCGATGTGGAAATACAATGGAAATTAGCGCTTCTTCACGCTCCATATTTATACAAAACAAAAAGGGCGTTTCCTAAACTTACGTAGACTACCAAAAACAATTACAGGTTATGCAAACCTTATCGTATTTAATTAATTGTTTTTTTATCTCGTTAGTGATGCTGTTTACAATATAAATCACTTCTCTGTAGAAAGCCTATACAAATTTTAAATACTTTACTTAAATTGATGTAAAACTAAAAAGTTAACGTACATTAATGATTATAAAAGATAAGATTATTTACATTAAAATGTTGATGCATGATGCTTGTATTTGCAGAAGATAAACTCGAATGGAAATTTTTGTTTTTCCACTAATGTAAATTTGTATTTTATCAAATAAACGTTTAAATTTAAATTTTAGTGTTTCTTATATTATGTGTATTTATTTATAAATAGTATTAATTTTTTAATTTGACCAAGTACAAGTAATATCATTCCAATTGTAAAAAAGTGTTTTAATAAATTCAACCCACAACTATACACACTTTTTTCTAAAAGATATAACTAAGTTAGATAAGTTTTTCTTAGGAATTTGCAATAATAAACAAATTTATTCTTTCAAATAAATTGCAGATTTTCCTTGTTTTTTCGCATTCATCTTAATTACTCTACATTGTCTTTTATTTTTCATTAATTTATAAGTAATAAATTTGTCCTTGATACAATATAACACGTATAACATAGCAAAAACAATAGCATTACTTATACAAAATGAATATACTTCTTCAATGACTGAAGGGATTATTCGAATTTTAATTTCTCCCTTTTAAATGAGCCTTGAAGTTAAATAAAGTCCGAAATAACTCTCGTCGATTTTCAAGATAGGGCAAATTAGTCAACTGGAGAATTCAAGCACAGTCTTATTCATAATTCAAGATACTGAAAAATATTTTTCCTTTTTTAAAATAGACTTGTTCTATTCTTGGTTTATAAGTTGATATTATACTATATAATTTCCATTGCTTCGTCTGTATGCCAATTGTACAAATGAAGCCTAACTCTACAAAATAAACAATTATAATTGCATTCGAGTCTGTATAACTTACACATAGACTAACTATTGCATGTCATGAACTAAACAAGCAAATCTGCAATTGTTTGTCTGAGATAGATATAGTGATGATGTCCTTACAATCATCGGATGCAACTACAAGGTAGAGGCAACAAGGAGTAGGTGTGATTCTCTTAATTACTATTTTAACGTAGCCAAACATACAGCAAACACAGGTTATTAGTTCATGATATGTTAGGTGCATTTCGTAAGCAACATTAAACTTGTATATGTAAAGAGCCGGTTA
>JAGFPH010011026.1:10223-36657 GCA_018207615.1 Philaenus spumarius
CATAACTAAGATTCTGCAACTAACGTTTTTACTTCGTAACTAAATAAATCTGTAATAAATTTAATTTAATTTTTATACAATAAATTGTAAGAAACTGTAATTTAATATTCAGATTTATTGATTTTTTTTTAAATAGATGAATGATATTTTCAGTAAATTATTTTATTTCTAGTAAACGTAAGAACGTTTTTAAGAATTATAAAGTTGTTTTAAAATATAAAATAACTATCCTTATGCATAGTATTTAAGATACTTATTGTTAAGACATTTTGTAATAATTAACTTTTGTTTATGTTGTACATTTTGTTTTTATTTATTGACGAATCGAGATTAGTAAATTTTGATTGAAGATTTTAACAAATGTATAATATTACATTAGGAAGTATTAAATAAATTCTTACAACTGAAAGCTGCATCATAGGGAAAACAAACTGTTGGACAGGGGACCTTGAACCTGTTTTCAGTTGTCAATAGTAACGTTACCTTTCATCTGCAAACCACTAGACCAGATGTGTGGTACAATTGGACAGTATCTAGTTAAAAATTCTATTTTGTTCTTAGAATTTTAGCAAAAACATAATTTTGTTTGGTTACAGTATTATAAACCTAAATCATTTCGTTTATCATTAATTCGGGGGTTTTACAAATAAAAATGTATTAAGCATCATATAACCATATTTGCATTTATGTACGAGGTTATAAACGTTAGAGTGAATCCAAACACTTTACCAGTTATGGGATGTTATAAAAAATTCAAATGTATTTGTATTCGAATGGTAGACTATGTTATACTTTCATGGTGCTGCCTTTATCAATTTGTACAATTGGTTTTTATTCAAAAGTTTTAAATAAATGATCAAGACCGATGGTTTACATGGTTTACTATTTAAGCAATACTGAGAAAAAAATTGGAAGTATGTTTTTGTAAAATTGTGCTTTTCAATTCATATTTATAAATAATTACTAAACTTCTTATTACTTACAACAATTTGATATTTTAATCAGTTTTATAATAGTTTATATCTTTGTACAAATTTATGTGCCAATATCTACATATACAGATTGAACCTTTATTGTGAACAATAATAACATAATTACATAGTACTAATGCAAAATGAAAAGCATAAAAATACAGATATTAGAATTTTAGTTACAATGAATAAAGAACTATATTTATTAATTAGTTAAATTGTATTACAATCAATTAGTAAATATGTTAAAATGAATTATTGCTTGTAAAAGATAATAATAATACATATTTCAAGTAAATAGTTGTTGAAATATGTTAAATGAAATGTATTTTACTGTATCTAAACGTATTCAAATAAGTACAATTAAAATATTATTTTCAAATAAATACGATGATTGTTTACTATTTTATATTCATGCAAGTGTTAAAATATTTTCGATTTTATTCTGTTATTATTTATATAAAACGTTAGAATACAAAAACTTTTAGTATTAAAACGACAGTTGTTGTAAAAAAGCGTGTGAGTGAAAAACATATTAGTTGTTAGATTTGGTTCTCTAGTTTTATTGTTTGAATTACTTAGATCATACACACGTTTATAAATAAACACCAAACAGTACGAATGTATAGTAGAGACAAAAGGACACGACAAGGAAATAAAATGTTCGACAGTAAAGTTTTATAAAAAGTATATAACACTCTTCGGATTAAATTTCCCCACACTACCAACGGGTTTACGATACAAACTCTAATGTAAGAGATACGGCGGAGTAAGTTTATGATGCAAACATTGGAGTGTTTGTAAAACACTTCTTGTTTTACGGCATTTAAATGTTTTAAGGTTTAAAGAAAACAAACAATGATCATCAGAAATCCAATCAAACAATAACAGTGCTTTTTTTGTAACAAATGTAAAGAGCTGGAGAATTATATCGAAATTTAAGTTCTAAGGTCTTATTATTTTACAAACTTTGTAATTTTATTTTCCTTTCACTATCAGAAGTTGTTTGTTTAATAATCATTGTATCAAAGACATTGCCACGCACAACCTCTCTCTCCACCAATTTATATCTCTTCGTCTCTTTCGTTCGTGTCCTGCTTCGCTCGCATAAACCCTCTCCACTTCTTTTATTTACCTTTTTTATTTAATTTACTCAATTGTTTTTCATCAAATAACACCTAACTGGGTTTTAGGCCTTATTTGATGTTTTGTTTTTAGTATTAGCCCGTTTTAACAATTTTATTAGAGGTTTTGTGATGACAAGAAAAGGAAAATCCTTTATTTTCCAGTTCTTATGAATTTAATTTAAATGGACCTTTTTGTCCTCTTTAGCAACTCTTTAGTACACTAGCTCAATTATGACTCTACTCCGGGGTCGTTCCCTCTGGAGCTTAAATTTGTGTGATGGGTGGTTAGTTCACCTGTTAACCCTCTTATTTCTAGAGTACTTTATGGATTTAGGATATTAAATTGTATTTGTAAATAATATAGTATAGATTAGAAGAAACAAACATTATTTATTCACTCAAAAACACAAATTAACTTTAACGCAACGGCGTTTTTAAACCAAGTACAATTTTACTATAAATTTGGATAATATTACAAGTATATTAAATTCGTCGATCAGCCATTGTGAGTAATTAATTTTAATGGATTCACTTTAATATAAAATCCCCTGCATTTAATTTATTTAAAACAAATTTAAGTTTGGAATTTTCACATGGAAATTATATTATATATTTATCGAAAAACTTGATTGCCTGTTACTTACAGACACAAGATGTTCAATGTTGATTCGCAACTCCTCCTTAGGTGTGACTTCTTCTTAAAGATGCCTCCTCCTCGATTCCAAATTGGTGGTGGTTCCCTCTTATTAAAGCTGTCTTCTCCTCGACTGCTCCGACGTTGATAACTCCTTTTTTTTTAAATGTTTTCTCCTTAACGCTTTGTGTCTTTTGGCAAGACATGCCTTCTTCTTATTGTTTCTTCCCAAGCTGAATTTACGACCCGTTAACTACCGACCGGAGTTAGAAAAGAAGAACACCGAATCTTTCACTTACTTCCACGTACCTCTTCGCTATTCCTTAACCCTGGAGGAAGCGCGCGCTTGTCTTTTAGACCGGGTTTTTACTAAATAATTGATATATCTATGCAAAAGCTGCGTAGAGCTTCCTCCCCCCACATACCTGCAAACAGACGCTTTCGCTACGTATTCCTATGCTTGTGCTATTTCCTCTCCTCCAAAGTTTGCTTGTGGTTCTCAGATCTTTCGCACCTGATCTGAATGTCTGGCGCGCATCCTCATGTTACTCATTTCAACTAAGCGTGTCGTTATATTTCTGTATATATATTTAGTGTTTTGCGTAGGAATATGTAGTTAACGAGGTCATTGAAAGATATATGTTAGGATATATGTGAAGGAAGAAGGTTAGTTTCAACCGCCCAAAGACTTCTAGACATTTTTATTGAAACCCGGACGAAAACACCGGGTGCGCCCCTTCCAGGGTTAACTAAGCAGGAAAAATTAAACGTTGTTTTGGATCTAGACTTAGCATATACATTTTTAGTATTTTTTGTATGAAAACATGCTAATGTTAGTTTTGTATATTTATTTTTTTTAAATATGTAAATAATAAATGTTTTCATTGATTTTTTAACGTTTTTTTATGACCCGGTCTAAAAGACAGTGCGCGCCTTCTCACGTAATAATTTTTAACTCGCCCTCTCCATTGTTAAGCTGTGTGGTGTGCACGCCATGCTGGTCGTTCCTAAACTAACGCTAGATACTTCATTCTGTAACCTCCTTGGGTAATTTCCAGTCAAACGAGTCTCTTGTGTAATATTTATAAGAAATTCTTATTTCTTAAATTGTAAATATATTTCTTGGGTCTAATATATTTTTTTAATTATTTCATGAATTTTGGTGCAATTATCTTCTCTTAATTAGGCCTCGTTTGATTGATTTCGGCTTATTAGGTTAGACCGGGGCACATTTACACACTTTTTATTGTTTTATTTTTCATTTTTTTTAATTTTCAAATTTTGACTCCTTTACCTCCCTAAACGTAAACAGTGGCTATCGTACTTCAATTTAGTGTTTGTAACTTTTTTTAAATACCAATATTTAAAATCTAAATATTAATTTTTGTGTTTTTTGTCAATTGTGTAAACGTGCCCCTTCACCGGGGCAGGTTTACACAGAGGGTGGGGCACGTTTACACATGTATTTATATGCGTGGATTAAATCAATAAAGCAAGGTTTTAGCTTGGAAAATCACTTTAATTTTAAAATAAATTATTCAGGTAATAAGAGGAATTGCATTCGTCGTTATTATTAATATTATAACAATTAACATCACCAAAATCGTTAAAATTTTTACAAATAAAGAATATAGTGTCCCCCGGAGTACAATCTTCATGGGCCCATCTCTTGCATTTTGTGCAACTAATCCATTCTTTTCCAGGTTTAGTTGCTTTGTAAGGTTCCACACAGTAAATACATAAATAATTCTCGTCATCTTCTTCGGAGTCACTAACGTCTGCATGATAATTGGAAACTTTCATGTTTGTTGTTTTGGTCGGACGAGTCTTCCTCTTCTGTTTTATTGGTGTGCCAGTGGTTTTTTTTTTTTTTTTTGTTTTATCTCGCGAGCCAATTTTCTTCTCTTAGAGAAAAAATATCTTGCTCTTCTTGTAAAGCTTTTTTATCGGGTGTATTCGTTAAAATATGAGATTTTATTTTTTTGCTTCCTTTGTTACTTTCCTTTCTGGGTCCTGCTTTCTGTTACCAATAACAGCACAGCAGTTACACACGCATGAACTACAGTAAAACACTTACACAAAAACTCCATGATTAACAAAAGCTAGCCTTACTATCGTGTAAACGTACCCCGGGTTCGTTGTATAAACGTTCCCCGTTGCAATCTTTTTACTTCACATTAAACTGGAAGACGTAATTTAAAAACGAACAATCTAACTCAAAGCTTAAAATAACGACAAGAAAACACAATTTCAGATAACATTATTGTAAAATATACATATCAAAAGTATGGAAATATATAAAGAAATATGTAAAAGCGAAAAAAATACTCTTCTTGTAAAAAAAACACAAAAAGCTGTGTACAATTGTAACGTCTTCAATGTATGAGTTCATATTAACGTCATAGACAAAAGGAGATGGTGACGCTGCCTGTACTCCAACTGGTGGAGGGCTCTGTCGTGCCCTTACGGAACTATATCTGATTTGTAAACGTGCCCCTGTACCAAACGTGCCCGGTCTACCTGTTTCTTCATTGGCTGTGTTTAGACTCGAGTAGTAATTCCTTTGACGTCATGTCCTCTCTCGGTCCGCTACATTGACGCGCCTGTCTGAACTGATCTATTGCTATATTCTGTATTGTTTTTAACCAAAACTCCATAACTTTTTTGTCTGTTTCTTGATTTCGAATTTGAAAGTTTCGAATGACTCGTGATCGTTTTTTGACTGATACCTCGTTCGAATGGTGTTCCTACTCCTAATATTTCTCTACTTATTCCCTTCAAAAGTTTATGCTTTTAATTTCAAATTTACTTTTTGTAAATTTTACAATTAAAATTTTTTTATTCTTATCTTTCTTGCCTGGTCTTGAAACGCGCTAAACTGTTTTTGGATGTTTGGTAAATTGATTAGTTCCTGAGATATGCTCCCTTTTGTTTGTTCTGATTACTCGCTTTTCTTTCTAATTTCCCATTCCCCCCTTTTTAAGTTATGTTCATTTCTCACATGGCTTTACAATACAGTACATATACCTTGTACATAATCTATCGATTTACTCCCCTTTTTCACTTTACTTTACCTTTATTTTAATTAATAAAATTTGTTGTTAATTTAATTTATTTCATAAAAAACTATTTATACATTTTTAATGAAACTTGGCTTTATTACGCATCATTGCTTGGTATATTCATTTCCATTTTTCATTGATTAGTTACCTTTTATTATTTACGTTATTGGCTTTTTTAAGACAAAGAATAACTTTAAAATCTCAATTTTTAAATCTATATGAATCTAAAATTACTTTTATGCCATCCTTATTAACCTTTCTTGCTTTACAAATGACGCTATTTAGTTTTTTGTTTCAATTAAAATCTTAAATCATTTATGCCTATAACTTTAAAACAAATTATCTGATTAAAATTCTATTAATGACTCTTTATATATCTCACTCTCCTCTTTATATCTTGCTAAATTTAACAAATAATTTTATAATTTTATATTTTAACATGTAAGCAATGCTAAGAGTAAACGGACAACTTTCTGTCAGTCTGGACAGGACTGTGCATGCTATATCCTGCATCTTTTTGGTATGTTCTTGTCTCCAACGCTTGCGTCATACCCTGACATGAATTCAACTAACTTTATTTGGTTACTTTTAAAAATAAATTCTTAAAAATTCTATATTATTTTTAAAATGCTTTTTTAAGTTTCTCATTCTTAATTTTGACTAATTTTAACCCCCTTCTTACCCTAATTAATTAACTTCCTCTAATTACTTTTAATTAATTTAACTAATAGGTGCCATTGCAAAAGGCCAATTAGCCGTTGCAACGTGTAATAAATAAATAGGTTGTTATCGAAATGGTTCCTAGCAATAAATTAGTAATTTATTATTGTAACTAAATATTGTCACAAAACAAGACAAAAATAATTCAAATATACCCCTTTTCTTCGGAATATCTTCTTTTTTCCAGTTTCTTCAATAATTTGATTACCCGGGATTAATTAAGTAAGTCAAGAAATATTTCTAAAGTTAACCTAATAAGGCAACTACATTTATTTGCAGATTAATTTTGACATATATTAGTTACAAATCCAGTTTATAATTCTATAAAGTAGTCTTGTAGTTTATGATAATTGAACTGTCTATGTGCTCAAAAGCCACATCAACACAATTTTGTAAGTTAGATCTCCGTCAGTCCATTATTATAGTTAGTTCCACCTGTAGATACACTTTATCATTGGTGTAGTGTACTACATCACTTTTCAGATTTGATTTAAGATTTACTCTTTTAAGAAAAGAAATTATTTAAATTACAATTGAGTTTTATCTTTTCTCATCGTGTGTCTGCAATTGTGTTCATAAAATAAAGGAACCAGCCTACTTATATACTGCATGTGTTGTAAATTATTAAAAAAATAATTTCGTTAAATTTAACCATAACAGTAAATGTTAAAATAACTGTTAGTTTATCTACATAACCTAGCCTGGTTATGTTCACAGTTCACTGCATAAAATTGTTCTATTAAAGTCCATTATACTTTAAGGTTGGTTTGCTGGTTATATCAGGGGACAAGCACGATGATTTGTAACCTGATCAAAATAATAATACGTAAAAGAATATAATTCAAAAATGATCAAAACAAAGACTTATACGATATGGTTTACATAAACATGAGTCATACAAATCAGATTATTTATACTCGAATAACACATTTCCCTGTTCTTACTTTAAGTAAAAACACTCAGGACTATAAAATCTTACAAAATGTAATGCAAAACAGTTATTGAGTATTACAAAACTTTTAAAATGTTGCAGGTATTACACAGTGCAAAAGCGTGTCTTGTTAACTCTTACTAAGTCTGCTAAAGAAATTTGTATTGCATAATTTATAAATAAGAACAAGAGTCTAGTACATTTGCTGGTTAGAATTAAATTGTTATTTTACTAGGATTACCTCTCGTCCTACTTAGTGAAGACTCACTTTATAACAGCTAATTTAAAATAAAAATATTGTCTTCATTGCTAATCATAATTTCTATAATAAACGTATTATTTATTTAAATTTGAAATACGTTTTAAACTGCCTATTTTAATAAACTTGATCAAAACCAATATAAAGTATATTACTAATAAGTTAAAAATACAGTTTTTTTTCCAAATATTAGTCTAATATAGATAAGCACACAAAAAAGACAAAGTATCAACAGAGGACTTAAAAAGTATATTTTTATTGTACTCATATACTTGAATAATATAGCAGCCAAAAGAAATTTGTTTATGCAATTAGATATTCAAGATTTGTTATTAGTGGTCGAAATAAGTGGGCTGGCAGAAGTAGATGCATGATTAAAGTATATACAGTTATCTAGAAAACAATGGGTTAGGTAAACCTACCGACAATATTTAAGATGCATTATTATTAATACTAATACACAAATATAATTGAAGATATTAGGACTTTTTAATTTTTTTGTTCTTGTAATATCTGGACTTTTTCGTTTATTTTCTACAGTTATAGAATAAGACTGTAATTTCATTTGGTTTTTATTTTATTTATGCCAGTTAGTCAGATGGAGACCTTTGGTCGAACTGCAGCAGAGTTGACTAAGTACCTCGAAGAATTTTCTTATCCGTTTATATTTATACATAAGCATGTAGTGCAATATAGTCTCTATATGTGCAGGCAGTAATTGCTGAAAAATAACAAAGAAATATAAAAGTAAAAACCAAACATTTTATTTAACTATATTCGTTTAAATTAACTATATCAGTAGGAGTAAAACTGAAAACATCCCATCTTAGAACTAATATCTTGTAAATTACTTAGATGACATGGATATTGTAAGCTGAAATACAGGGTGATTGATATAAGTATGTCAGATGTCTATCTTGAAATCTATAAGAGCTATTAAAAAAAGTCAAGCAGTAACTCACCTGGACTTTTAGTTCTGTTTAATTTGGTGACTTTGAAATGTGTATCATACCCGCCATTTTTAAAATAAGGCGAAACAATTTAGAATTTCATATTTATTTAACACCGTATATTTTATGATGATTTTCAATTTTGCAAGCTATTTTAAGACTTTTTTGTAGTTAGTAATTTTTTGATATTACTAACTGTTTATGAGTTAGAGGGGTATAAAGTTTTAAAACTCATAACTGAGCGGATGATATTTAGGTATGGAAACGATTTGAACAAATGGAAACGCTCTAAACACTAATAAAACATTTTTTTTGTCAAACAATTACTGTTTTTGATAATATTTTAAAACCATAATACACAGGAATTAGGTAACAAATTGACAAATGTGTCGCACATGAAAACTTAAGTTGATAACAGATGTTTAATATCAGCAGATTCACAATCTCGAATTCAGTAAAATTGTAAATCATCATAAAACATAGGGTGTTTCATACAAAATTTAAAGTTGGCCTCCATTTTTGAATATTAAAACATCAAAAACTGTATTTTAAACTAGAACTTGTAGCCAATAAACATAGGGCTTTCGTTGAAAAACAATTTGAACAATGACAATCAACAGATGTATTATGGTTTTAAAAACTAAACGCAAACAGTAAATTTGTTGATTATAAAAAAATATTTGTTTGTCTAAAAAAATGCTTTATTAGTGTTAAGAGTTTCTTCATTGGTTCAAACCGTTTTATACCAAAATATCGTCCGCTCAGATAGGATGTTTTTAAAACTTTATACCCCTCTAACTTTTAAACGGTTAGTCGTATAAAAAAAAACCTAGATCACAAAAGTCAGAAAATGCTTATACAATCCAAAATCATCATACAATATAGAGTGTTTCATAAGAAATTCGAAAGTTGGCCGCCATATTTAAAAAATGGCGGGTAAGATACAAATTTCAAATTCACCAAAATAAAAAAAACTAACAGTCCATGAGTTTAAAAATAAACAAAACTAAGCAACTTTTTAAATAACTCTTATAGGTTTCAAGAGAATCAGCCGGCATACTTTTAGCAACCACTATGTTTTTTAAACAGTCTAAATAATTCTATGTTTACTAGTTACTATTTAAATTTTATATCCGAATTACCAACAATTTAAATACGATATTAGAAAAAAAATATTAAAATAATGTACAGTGGTTTTAGTTAAGAGTTACGATGAAAAAAAAAAAACATACAGTAACATTATTTTGTATACCCAAATATTTAGGTTTGGTATATGACAAGTATAATTGCTTCATACAGCTTAATTTAAAAAAATATAATAGAGAATTGTAACTATACACTCAGTAATTGATTACAAAAGAGTGTACAGAACCCATAAACAAAACCAATTGGACAGTGAGGCGAAATATTAACAATAAGTGCATTGTTTGGAATCAGTGTAACAAATTGATATAACAGTTAATATAGTTAAGGTTAATATAATATTTTAGGCCTACGAAATTAGTGGAATTAATACACATATTAACTTAAATTTTTCTACAAACTACATTTTACCTTACCTTATATCGAAGTACGATTAAAAAGTTCGAATGCAACTAAGGTAAGGTAACATGCGCTGAGTGAAATTATTTTTTGTTAAAGCCTGTTGCTCCAAGTGAGTGGTCCAAACCTAACTTGTCCAATGATCCTTCAAAGGCTGCGTTAATAAATCCTTCATAACATGAACATATGGTTTAATAAACGTTAAAATATAAACATTCAATTGAAGTAGAATTTCTTACTCGAATAAAAAATTTCGAAACAAACTTTAGGTATTTTCATAAATATGACGCACTACAACATAAACTTAAACTAGTATAAAAACAAAAGCGTAACACAAATAAAATAGTAATAATCGAAATGACTTCTTACTTAATATTTGCCTAAATACACTTGTTGACAATTATATTTTAAAAGGGTGTGTATAATATTAGTATACTTGTAAACATTTGAAAAAATTTAATAACTAGAAATGTAATAACTTATTAAATAAAGTTGAGGTATTTATAAAAACATGGGACGCAAATAAATTATAGTGTAAACATGTAAATAATTTTTATTTTTGAAATTTGTTAACGGTCATAAGATGTCTGCATGACGTAGCCTACATAAATTATATCTCTATTCTGATTAAAAGGAATTTAAGTTCCTATGTACACTATTGAGTACATCTAAAACCTTTCAACTATTTATTTCATTTGTATTACCATTTACAAGGAAAAAAGTAAGTTTATATTAAACTTTATCATAACTCTCTGGTCACAAATATGTATTAAGAAATATATTATATTAAAAATTTATGATAATATTATAACCCAATAAATAGTAAAGTAGTGGAAACGTATTCCGTTTTACTTCTACTCTGTAGACCAACTGTGTCATTAGTAATGAGTAACTTAGTAAGTAACTTTGTGATAACAGAAAATAAGTTAGGTGATTTACGCTTTTGTCCGGGTTTATTTATAGTATGTATTTATTTGCTTCGTGGCATTGTAAGAGAAGTTGATTACTATTATTTTATATTTGGTTTGTAAATGCTGGGTCTTACTTGTTCTTCATGTTTATTATTTATTATATCTTATTTTTAAAATAACAAACAGCGAACACATTTTAATACCCTGCTTTTTTAGTAGATTCCATTTAAAAATTTCCCAATATGAAATATACATAATATATTGTAAACACAATTAAAACTTAAATTAATATTTTCAAGGTATGTAATTCGTCGTTTACCTTAAAGTTAAAGGGATTTTCGAAAAAGTCAAATTAATGTTTCTTTTTGGAGGTGCGCACACTTAACACCAACCGGTATGGCCGACCGCTAACGGACGATACGCCACTATCGTAGTATTGAAAAAAGTGATAATTACAATAGTTTGGACAATCCGCAGCGTACCAGTTGATGCCAGCAAGCGCCACCATAATTACCCACCAGAACTGAACTATTTGCCAGTTGTTGCTATACAAAACACAAAAGCAACACAACCGCACTTGACGAGACTGAGTATAAACATTTCTTCTTTTTGCCAATCACATGGCAACACACTGTAAAATATTTTATTTCCATTGATCATTTAATTATTATTATTTAATCGATCGTACGATAAATCGTACTGGTCGGTGCAGTGTGGGCACCTCATCAAAATTACTGCTTTTGTCGTAGCAATCAGTCATATCGGTCGTTGCAGGGTACGTAAATCCTCTAAAATTGCTACTTTTGTCAATAATGTGTTTTTGCCATGTGTTTATTAATACCTCGACTTTATCTAATAAATTAATACATTTCTAGTTATTAAATTTATTCAAATGTTTTTATTTAGTATTTCAGGATCAGTTTTTCTAAGTTAAATAATTTAAATTTGTTATATTTTAGAAACATTTTAGATTGGTTACAGTTGTAACCTTTAAATGTATACATTTTATTTTACCTTCATCCTTCAGACATTTTATTATTGGAAAAATGTGAAAATAATAAACAAAATTATTAAAATTCTCACAGAATATTTCTTTTGTTTGGAAGTTTAGCCAATTTAAAATAACCTTTATTTGGCAGAAAGTGAATATATACAATTTTTAAACAAATATCAACAACATAATGTAAATTTCAGGGAACTAAAAGGATCTCTAAAAGTAAAATGTAGGCCTATGCCTTTACGAAAAATAAAATTCACTTGTACTCATTTAAAGTTTTCTGCGACAGTTGTTTTTACAAAAAGGAAGGATTTTATTTTTAGTGGGAAATTGTTAGTTTTAATATATTTGAGTCCAAATTATCATTTCTTATTTTCAAAATCATTACTTTGTAGTTCAGATTTGGAGGCAGAAATATAGTTAATCATTTTAAAAAAATAAACTGGATCCCAAGTTGTAATTTAATTCTTAATTGTGTGTTGTATACTTTATACTTTCTTGTCATCTGACTTTAAAAGATACAGAGGGGTAATATTTTAAAATAAAAAATAGTTAGAGAAAAACTGGACAAGCAGCTGCAAAACGGAAGTGTTTCTTTACAAAGTAATTTACGATATCACGCTGTTCAACACTTCCGTCATTGTTTGTTGTCAGTATAAACTTTCCTGTCAACCACCCACATAGGACCAACTACAAATATCCAAATAGCTAAACAAGTTAAATGCTTAAATTGTGGGTTATGTTAAATTTTAGTCATAAAAAAACCCGAATAATACACAACTTTTTATTTCGTTATTTGTAATGAATAATGTTTTCAATTAATTATTGGTATAGTTTTCTGAAATCTGTTTTCAATGTTTATTGAAATTTGTTTTCTTAAATATTTCGTTGAAAAAAAAATTTATTGGCGTATAAACGCTAGCTATGTAATCAATTCCTAACAATCTAGGAACATGTTTGCGTTTAAGAAAATCTGTTGTAATTATTTTGACATGGTCATGTATTAAAGATCATTCGTGAATTATCTTTAGTACGAATTGAATCTCAGTTATACTATGAGGTATAAAATATTTCCTATTTTTACACGTTTGCTTATAACATTTATTTCATTGAATTAAACAGTTATCAAACATATAAATTAATTGGTTTAGGTTAGTAATGATATGATCGTCAACAATCCTTACATGTCCTACTGGACTGATTGTTTCATAAAGACTGGGCATAAATATCCTTGATCCATTCCTTTTTGAAGATCGCCGAGAAATTTCTATTTGAATTGTTTATGTTGGTTGATATAAATCAAAATAGTGAAAAAGAATGTATATAATATACTGACACAAACATAATGAAACATAATTTAATTGTCTGTATCTTATTTGCTAGAGCCCTACTAAGTAAGCACTTGGTCTACTTATAAATATATACATTTTTTTGTTTCTAATACATTATAAGTTTAAGTTTAAATAAAGGAATTCGATTGATAAGTATAGTTAAGTTTCCTTAACGCTGAACAAAATAAACCCATTATTCCTGTAAAGATGTTGTATTGCTGTTAGCAAACAATAACTGTTGGTCCATTCTGTCTGTAATTACAATTGATTTAGAATTTTATTAAATAATTTAGCTCAAGAGAATAGAAGTACTGAATAGAATACTGAGTGCTAGTAATTTGTACAGCTACAAACGAAATAGTTTCAGGAAAAATCACGAATAAAATTAATAATTTGTATATACATTTTATTACTGTTCCTGTAGATTAATTTTTTTCTCAGAAGAGAAATTTACGACAGACTATACAGATGGTACAACTCTCAATGATTAATTCGTCAAAGTATACACTGTATTTTGTGTTGTTGTATACAATACAAATACTATACCACTACTATTAGTGTTGTCGTTAATATTATTGTTGTGTACATTAAACATACTACAGTCTAAAATCATACAATTTGGTTACTACCCCTATACAATAAATGTAAATTTTACTATCGTCATACAAGCTATAAAGCTATACCTAATTATTATTATTTTTAGGTGATATAAAAACCCATTTGCAATATGATTTACAAAGTCAAAGGGATGAAATGGAACGTTTATTTAGAAATAATAATGAAAAAAGAATTTTAAAATGAAACTTTACTAAAAAAGTTGAAGTAAAATAAATTAAAATTTGTTTATCATTTACTACTAACACACTATATAGTTAGAAGTTTTGCTTGAAATAGTTAGAAAAAAAGAATATTAAACTTTTTTGCATTTGTAATCCGAGTGGAATTTAAGAGTATAGCCTTAAAAATTCCAATATATATGGTAATATTAAAACAAAAAATATGACAAAGTAATATAATACTTTATACATTGGTGTAAAACATTGCAGTGGTGTGTTTTCAACAAGAGATTCAACATAATTTAGATTTTGTGGAATTAATGTTAGCTACTAAGTTTAGATTACTATAAATATTTCTTATAAAGTGAGCTCAGATGTGGTTTCTCAATAAATTGTACTGGAAATATTTAATTATATTTCTGGTAAAGTAAAGAAAACCATATATTTCTAAATCGCTGTAATAGTATATTTCGCACCTAGGGCCGGAAATGAGGTTTTGCAGGCTTGAGATCTTGTTTCAAGTTCGAGACGGACTCGAGAACTTGAAACGATCGAGAGCTGCAAAACCCTTTCGGCCGTGGTGAGAACGCTATTTTTCACCACACTACACAATAAAATAAACACTACATATAAAATTAAAAAAGAATATTTATTTAGCACACATGAAAATGAAACTTTGAGGTTATGAACTAGCTAGCTATGGTTGCTAGGCAACGGTAAAAATAACAATTATGTGTGTGCCACTAGTCTGTCGGCAATACCTATTGAATCATTTGCCATATGGGCCTATTTCATAACGAAATTGTGTTGAGATATACGTTCATATTTTAATTGAATAAACGAACAGCTAACTTTACGACCCTAGGGCAGAAAAGACAGCTGACTTTACGGCCCTAGGGCAGAAAAGAGATACTTTCGGCCTCCAAATGACGTTCCGAAAATAGCTGAAAACATCGTAGTGTGGTGAAAAATACTTAATGTACTATCGTAAATTGGATTAGCATTAATAAATACTAGTTTTATTAATATTAAAATAATGGTTTTATTGATATTATTGATAAAAAGTCAAAATGAATGTTGGTGTAATTTGAAATGAAAGCACTTTTAGAAAGCAATAATTATTGTTTTGTTAAAACTTAGGAAACGACCCTAAAACAAAATATTTAGCATTTCGTTACATAGCTATGTATAAAAATTTAAAATTTTGTGAAATTTGAAATATATTGTATAGTCTACTACTATATGTTTTCAACAAAATTTATAATAGCCTTTATTACTCATGGATAGTGTAGCTTTTTATTAGTGAAACTATATTTTCTAGAGTTCTAGTGATTACCCCCTACATACAAACAAACAAAAAGATTTTACCAGAATTGTGATAATCTTTCGTAAACCAGAAAAGTAAAGTGTAACAAGTAATAAAGACAAAAAACATATTATCTAGTGTTTAAAACAAATACAAACACTTACATATTTCTGCATGTAATGAATAGTTTGTTGCTGTTTTAAAATTAATGCAGCTTTAAGTACTGTCCTTATGAACCACATGTAAATGGGTTGTTACGGTGTGTTTTAATGAATGAATGTATTTTAACTTACAATATCATTATGACGAAAACTAGTACAAATATTCTCGTAATGACTTTGATAATAAGTAGAATCTATGTTTCAAATAGATATTGTTACTAGTCTTTTTACGCCTTTACTTTAGAGACCGAAGAACCCTTTTCCTATAGTTTGTATTTATCTTAAAATATAATAAATTGCATATTAAAACAAAAGCGTACCACGGGGGATCCCTTCTGGGTCTTAAGTAACTCATAATATTTACTTACTTTCCTAGTTGGAAGCACAATAAATTGCACAGTGGGAGATTATAGGAGCTCATTATACGAGATCATTTACTTGTAGGATATTTAGAGCCAGTTTCATGATATTGAAATTAATGCAAACATTATGGAAATGTTAATATTCACTTGAATAATTGAAATCTGCTTCAGACAAATGAAATTTGAAGCATTAATATCGGAATAAGTATTACTGGTTGCTGTTAGTCACTAAGCTCCTTTTGATATTTGTAAAATAATCTTAACGTATATTAGTTGGTAAACTTTTGTTATATTAATGGTATACACGCGTTTATCGTCGTATATAAAATACACAGAGACACGCTGTTGAATGGGTTTACAAAATGTTTATTTATTAGTAACAACAAATTAGTCAATATTACAATCTCGGGTTTATGCTTTTCAATTCTGTTTGCCGGCTAGGTGTTTATAATGTCTTTCGGATTATGATTGGACTACAATGGAACAAATAAAATATAAGATTACAATAACACAAATTAAATGCTTAAATAATATCAAGGTTGACACTTAGTTATGTTTTCTTAATTTATGCTTAGGCTAATAAAGGGTCATTGAAATTTATTAAGTGATTGAGTTGGTTTAACAATTTTGAACTTAGGCCTCATCTAAAATATGCTGATTAACTAAATAATGCCATGGGTCGCTGTATAACCGAAGAAGTAAATGAGAGTTTTAATTAATAACTTGGAAGCTTCAATTTGTGGAATAACATGAAGGTCTGGTGTAAAGAAAAACAAACGGAGTCAACATACCGAACAGGCTGAAATCGTATTTTAATAATTTACCAGCACTAGTTGGGCCTATAGTAGTTTTGTGGTTGTACTTATATATTTATATGTTAAATAGGTGGTAACTTGTTCTATTGATGCTTACTTTAATTTTATTTAAGTATAAAGTTTGTATTTTTTCAGAACTATACTCAAACTGAACTGTACTGTACCAAGGTTGGTGCCTGAATGTATATCCTGGTCACCACATTCTTCTTACTACGTCTTCAACAATGTTTCTTCTTCTTAAACCTCAATCGTTTAACTAATCTTTTCCTTTATATATGTGTTGTCCTAAATAAACTTAAGTCATTTAGTTTTACATATGGTTTTATAAATAAGTATGATGAATGATTACATCTTAATGCTTAAAATTTGATATGAAGATAATAGGCTATGTGTGCCATCAGGGATTGGTGGTTTATGAAATAAATGATCCCTGATATGATGTGACTAATGTTTATTTTATAAAATCGAATTTTGCTAAAATTACACTAAATAAAAAAAATAAGGCTAAAATATGTTTAAAATACAAGCTTTAAATTTTTATAATAAATTAAGACTTATGTATTTTAAGTCTGCTGTACACATCGTTTTCCTACACACTTTATGCTATAACCGATTATGTTTAATTTACATTTAAATATATTGTACACTGTACATAATTCAATATCTCGCACTATATTATAAATTATTCAAAATTAGCTTTATAGCATACTTAATAGAGTTACTCATATAGATATTAATAAAATTATATTTTATTACAAAACAATATTGAATTTAACTTTGTATTCAAAGTCATTTAATTGTATAATGCCCGTGTACAAATTTTTAAGGATTAATCAAAATGTCAGTATTTCAGTAAGGTAATTTAATTTTAATACTTTTATGTTCATACACTAAATAAAGTACAATTCTGTACAACCGGTAATTCGTAACAGGTATAAAATTATTAGTAAAAGGAATATAATTACTTCTACTGTTGGAATCCAGGGCCGGCGAGAATCGCTAGTATATTCTATATATTATATTTATTCTCGCCGGGCCCTGGTTGGAATCAACTAAGAACACATGCAATAAGGGGAAGCAGTTTATGATTGTTTCACTTAACTATAAAGTAGAATTATTGGCGAAATTACACAATTGAAATTATATAATTTCTTTATTTCCAATAAACTGAGTTTTTGATTTAGAACATGTTTACTTAAAAATGTATTCATAATGATGTTTTTACACTCAGTTGCTAAAAATATCCTATTTTATTTTTCCTTTTATGGTTTCACATTTACCTTGGTTTTTGGTTTAGCACTAAATTGTTCAATCTGTTTAAATTAGTAAGAGCAATTTATTGCATAAAATTCCGTTTATTTTACTAAATAACTTTATTTAATAATCTTTGTAACATGTTCTTATAAGCTGCTGTTTTTAAAAGTAGGATGATCTGATCTGTTTGTCTGATGTGGTAATTTTTATATATATTTTGTTATTTAATCTATTCTTTTTTCCTTAAACCCGGAAACTTGAGTCCGTGGTAAATTTCTGTTTTACGTGTAAAATTTCATACTTGTTTTTGCCAGGAAAATATTTTTCAATTTTCGATTGGTTAAATGCACCCTTTAAAAATCATTAATATATTTTGTAATTAATATTGTTGAGATTGTACTTGATAATAGTTATGTATCTTCGTAAATCTTTAAATACATATTAAACAGTTAAAGTAAAGTTGGCAAATCAGCTACACATAGCCTAATATAAAAATAATCTTTAGTTTGTTCAAAAGTAAAGTAATTTCGTTCCAATCCTGAATTCGAATCATTACAGTCAGTGTCTGTTCTTAGGGGAAAGGGATGGGGAGGGGGGTTAAAATGATGGCTTTAGTTAGTAGTTTCCTTTAATGTATGGTTCTTAAAGGAAGTTATTTTCGCACCTAATGGGTTATTTGGTTTTGGTAATTTTAGACAAGCCTGTGAAATGCTTAAAATATTATTAATTAGGAATATGTTACTCTGATTTATAATAAATGATTACTATAGGGTGATTTTTAAGTATGGAAACGGCTTTATATTGCGCAACTGGGACGTTCTTGGCGGTAGAAACTTATGCTAACCTGTACAGTTTTTAAAATCCTTCTTTTTGGCGGTTTTGAAATTTTTGTCCGCTATCTTGGTTCCACCATATTGGATTTATTTTAAATGAGATGATGGTCATATGACACATCACCTCAATGTGAAATTTCAAAAGAAAAACAATGGCGCAAACCGTTTTTTGATAGATGCCTTCGTTGTAGAGTTATTAGCATTCAAAGTTGCAGTTTTGGGAAAATTGTGTTCACAATAAAATTAGGTAGAACGCACTGCACTATCCATTTTTACATTTTTTATTCATGAAGTATCCATTTTTACATTTTTTATTCATGAAGTATCTAAAAAACTAAATTTAAATAAATTATTTAACTAATTTTGACAGAATACCTTTCTAAAGAAAATGTTCAAAATGCTTCCCTTCTACAGCTTGGCAGTGTGCTAACCTGGAATAATATTCGTTTGTAACTTTTTGTATCATGTCTGGTGGTATACGAGCAGATTCATCAATTATTCTTCTCTTCAATTAGTTAATATCTGCAGGCTTTGTCTGGTAAATTTTTGTTTAAGGTACCCCCAAAAATAGTAATCAAGAGGAGAGAGGTCTGGTGACCTCGCAGGCCATTCTATTTCTCCTCCACGACCTATCCAGCGATTTGGAAAATGTTCATTTAAAATTTGCCGCGCCCTTAGATAATAGGGAGGTGGTGCCCCGTCTTGTTGAAACCATAAGTTATCCTAATCTTGTCCAAGAGTTTCCCGGATATTTGGTATAATCCTACTCACTAACAAGTCGCAGTAAGTTTCTCCTGTTAAATTTCCATCTAAAATAAAAGGTCCTACAATACAATGACCAACGATTCCCGCCCAAACATTTACTTTCTTAAGATGTTGCGTATGAGCTTCCATCATCCATCTGGGATTATTTGTGCTCCAATATCTACAGTTTTGCTTATTCACTTCACCATTTAACAGGAACGTTGCCTCATCATAAAATACTATCAAATTAGAAAAATTATTGTCAATGTCTAATTTTTGCATTACTGTATCACAGTACTCTACTCTGCGGTCAAAATCGTCTTCCGGAAGTTCTTGCACCAAGTGTAGCTTATAATTGTAAAATTTATTTGTCTTGAGAATTTTTTGGATTGAAGAATAACTTATGACTTGTTGGTCAACGACTTGTCTTATTGATGAATGCGGGTCGTCAACAAAATACTGCAAAAACATCTAAAGAATTTGCATCAGTTGTAACAGTTCGTGGCCTACCGGTGCGAGGTCGATTATTTACAGTACCGGTTTCTTCAAATCGTCGTACTGTCTTGCTCACAGTGGATTTAGAAATCGGTTCTCGGTTTAGAAATGTATTATTAAATAAATCACATACCTCTTGTAAAGGCCGTACTCTATCACCATACCCATGCATCATCAGCAGCGTTATTCTTTCAGTTTCACTTAAAGGAGGCATTCCAATCTGAATTTTTGTAATTTAATGAACGGAATAAACAGAAGGCACTAATAAAAATGCTTTAAATAATGAACAACTTGGCCTAAAACTTTATTTTTACTAGCAATATCAAATTAAGTAGTAGTATAAATTGTACTGTTAGTACATGAAAGAAAGTTAATTGTTGTAAATTAACAGCTGATCTTGCAAACAGAATATGAAATACATTTTTAACAAATTGTCGCAGCTGATCTTTTAGATACCTATTAGCTGAATTTAGCACCTACAGCTGATGTATGGTTCATGAAATAGCAACTTATTTTTAGTTGTTGTTATGTCCATTTATTGTTATACTTATTATTATCATATCTAACCACAATTTAAATTTAGTTTTTTAGATACTTCATGAGTAAAAAATGTAAAATTGGATAGTGCAGTGCGTTCTACCTAATTTTATTGTGAACACAATTTTCCCAAAACTGCAACTTTGAATGCTAATAACTCTACAACAAAGGCATCTATCAAAAAACGGTTTGCGCCATTGTTTTTCTTTTGAAATTTCACATTGAGGTAATGTGTCATATGACCATCATCTCATTTAAAATAATAAAGTTAAATCCAATATGGCGGAACCAAGATGGCAGACAAAAATTTCAAAACCACCAAAAAGTAGGATTTTTAAAACTGTACAGGTTAGCATAAGTTTCTACCGCCAAGAACGTCCCAGTTGCGCAATATAAAGCCGTTTCCATACTTAAAAATCACCCTATAATGTTTAATATTTAAAAATATATAATGAAAAAAACGTAAAAGACAATATTGTATTTAAAAAATTGAATTATAACTTTTTAAAAAAGGAACAAAATTATCAAACAGGAAGAACTCAGAAGTCGATTTCAAAATTATTATAACGGACTTGATTATTTGATAGACATTACTTTTAACCTACATGCAATGGCATTTTAAGGCTCTTCTTTACCTTGAAGAAAACTCCCGAGTGTACAGTATGATTTCAATACAAAAGGCCTGACTCAAGCCGCAAAATCGTTGAAACGTGCATTCGTAATACCGTGTTTCGGATTCTATTTATAAATTAATAATCTGGGAAACTACTTTAAGTTATAAAGAAGGCTTTATATTTGTTACGTGTTACCTTAAAATATGGAAATTATTGCTTAAAACTCCCAAAAAATGCGTTAAAAATAATCGTTTTTACTCATTTAAACGTTGATTAAAAGGAGTTGCCGACGATTTCTTTCAGTTATGAGGTATAAGACAAAAGCACAAAGCCTTTAAGAACAATTTAAAATGTTTCACAACTTTTTAGGTTGAAAAACGGCGTCCGAAACACGGTAATACGAAGTGCATATTTTTGCTGTTTTACGCAAGGTATAGAAGACCCTTAATGGCAAACTGACACCTACTATGTTCAAGCTTATCAACATATCTGACAACTTCATGTCCTTCACGTCATAACTTGCATTAATTACAGTTGCATAATGCATTCAGTTTGTAACACGAAGTATGGTCTGACGCAACCCAGATACATGTCTCTATACTTGTCAAGAGTTAGCTAGCTATTTAAATTGGGCTCAAAATAAAATTACATAAATAGTATAAGATGTATTATCTTTGTCAAAACCAATAAATAATTTAATATAAATCGAAAAATCAACAAATGTAACTTCTTTAACAAAAATTATGAGCAACTGCTTTCATGTTTGCTGAGTATAATTGTTTTGCAAAGTACAGTGTTATAGAATTTGTAATAATTGTATTTTATATGTTATATTAAAATTTTATTTCGGTCTCCCTACAAGTTGCAATCATATAACTATTTTTAAACTACAAAACTTGATCCATAATTTTTTTAATTAAATGTTTCCACTTTTAGTAAAAGCAATCCATTTCATAGTAATTTAGTACTTCGTATACAACAGTATTTCTCCTAAGAACAAAGAAGTTGGCAGTTGTATATTTATATTATGTAGATATTAATACAATCTATTTATTCCATTCAATTTCGAAAAACCCAGGTTTTATCACAGAACTTGTAAAAAGTTACTGTTATTTCCCAATCCGTTTGCTAAAAACACTCAATACTGTGTTTTCCAGCTAATCACAATAATTTTAAAAACTTATTAAACGATGAATTAACTGACGAAACTTTTTAAAATAATTGCATGTTTAAATTACATTAAAATGTATTTATTGGCAATAATAAAATAATAAAAACGTCATATTTTACATATAAAGGTACGTATAAACTTGTGCGCTGCGTCGCGAGCGCGCAACGAGTTCTCTAAGTTAGTACGGGGTATTGGATCTCCTGTCGGTTTTTTCAACGAACCCTTTGTGTGTTCGCCGATCAGATTTGGACGTGTGTTTGAGAGATTTGTAGTTTTTCGTGCGCACTGGTTGTTGATTGCTTTGTCAGTTATGGAGTGGTCAGAGAAAAAAAAAAATAATGAAGTTAATCTATGCCTATCGGAAAATCCCTCTTATGTTTAATTCAACTAATTTCCAACTAATTTCTCATTATCATCAAAATCATTCCTCAGTTGCCTATTAGTTTAAGAAACACTTTTGTATGTATTTGATATTTTATTTCTAGTCTGAATTCAGAAAGTAAATTCAATTTTAATAAAAAAACTGGCCAACAGATTGTGAATTTTAAAATTCTTTGGTTCAATACAAATATTTATCATCAATTACTTCTTTCAAGTATTCTTTATTTTAATGTATAGCTAACCTGTACAACGATCTTAAAATTACATTATTTATAAATTTATAACAACCAAGGTTAATTAAACTTTAGGCCTATTTCACATTTGTTTAAATTAAATCCCAACTTTGAGGCCTATGATTACTACCAGCAATATAGCGTATAGCAAAAGGTACGTATAGTTTATTTATACACCTGTCTTGGGCGGAAATTGCAGTGCGGAAATAAGTGTCCTGTTTAGAAACGTGAGGCCCAATCTTCTGTAGCAGGTTCTCAAATTCAGAATGATCGCGGGTTTTGTTCGGATCGCTGGAGGTTCGTTGAAATCAACACGTCCAACGAGCAGCGAATGCGCGGCGCGCGAGAGTGTATACGCACCTTAATGTTTATTTAAGCTTATGTTCCATCGTTGAAAAAAAAATTATTTTACAATTTCGTGTGTTTGGTACGTTTGTGATCTTTTAAAATTTATCCAAAGTTAAGAATAATAAAAATGCGTAATTTATAACGTTAGAAAAAAGTAATTATTACCAGCTAATGTATCTACAATTAGTTTAAAACAAGAACAATCTGTACACTCGACGAATTTTAACACAAGGCGTAATTTCCATTTTATTTAAGTGATTTTCAATAACCCCAAAAATTTAATCATTGAACCGAATCAGTTATTCGAAAAGTTTAAGTAAATATATTTTATCTAAATTCTCAACCTATGTAAGCCTGTAATAAAATAAATAACATTATTCCTTTGGACACACCTATATATGTACGAAACAGCTCTTTGGTCACTCCTGAGTAAATTAACGTACGCTATTAGGCACATAATAGTGGATTATTTTTGCCTTTGCACAGATAAACATTAAAATTAATTAACCACATTTTTGTAGGTTTCCTAAACATTTGAACCAAATACCATTTGTTATAGATGATTGTTTCTTGTGAATGTTTTGTAACTTGTTTGCATTTAATTGTGTTGTTAATCTAGTTTTTAAACAGATTTTTTTTATATTAATAAGTAATTATAAAAAAAAATTCTTACTTTAAATTTATTTAAATATGTTTTGATGATAAGATATTGGGAGATAGGTGAAACCATTGTCTTTGATGTAG
Organism: Philaenus spumarius; assembly: GCA_018207615.1. Classification (NCBI taxonomy): domain Eukaryota; kingdom Metazoa; phylum Arthropoda; class Insecta; order Hemiptera; family Aphrophoridae; genus Philaenus; species Philaenus spumarius. Next base: position 34,433 of record JAGFPH010011026.1, read on the forward strand.
TAGTGTAATAAATTTATCTGTAATTAATTTAAGTATATACAACAAAATATTAAGATTTCATTAACAGCTTTTTATATATTAGTATCGTAAGACGTTGTGTATTAATACCAATTTTAAATCAATTTAAACATCACTTTAGTTTATCATTAGCTGTATTTCTAAAACTCTTATGGTGTTAATTTAAATATGTATTCGTCTGCAAATATTGGTATGAAAATACGATAGAGGTATTTCGTAATTTGAGTATGTAAAGTTTAAATTATAACTGATTTTTGAATAATATGCTACATTCATATTTCTAACCATATAGACTACTACTAAAAGTTTTGTTTGTTTAAATTACGATTTATTTAATTATTATTTTAATATGTCTTAATTAATACCATAAGTATATGTTTACATTGAAAAATGAAATTTAATATTTTATTTCTTTTCTGTCAACAAAATATAATAATTTGTTTTATATTTTATATATTAAGGTTTTTTTCAATTGATAGTATATTATTTTAAAATTTTTCTTCAAATGAATTAATCTTTTGCAGAGAAATATTTATCCATTATTTATGACCTTTCTAAATTTTTAAGAAAATACAATTCTACAATATTGAATTACCTTTAACTATAATGGTTTTACTGGAATATAAATCTTAAATTAATTCCTAAAATACAGAAACCATTCGAGGTGAATGGCTTTTTTATTTCTTTTTTAAATAACGGCCTATTTATTTTAAAACGTTAAACAAATATCAAATACACCATTATTTTTAACAGCATGTTACAGTGTCGTTTCTATTTAATGATCCAGAGCGGGGTCATGACACCTTGTCATTGCAAACAATAAATCCCAACTTTACCAATAACCTGTTCTGTCAGAGTGTGTAGTTTGACAAATTACCACCCTTGTTTTTTTAACTTGTGATTTACATCATATAATATCAAACAGTTATGAATAAAACTAAACATGTATCAAGCGAAAATTAATTTTGTCTTACATGTAAAGACTTTTATATGAATGTTTATGGAAAAAATGTTTTCCTTTCATGGTTTTAGCTGTGTATATAATACATTTTCTTGTAGTAAAATAAATTGAATTAAATCTTATAAAACGAGCAATTCTTGTACATTTTTATATAAAATTATTTCGGGATCTCGCTAATGGCTCTAACGATTTGGATGAACATTTGCATATATGGGTTTTTTGACGTCAGCAATCGAATGCGCTAGGTCTTATGTCTGCAAAAATGAGCTAAGTATCCTAATTCTTAACTTCTTTTATATACCATCTTTAAAGTAACTAAGTAGGCGAATAGATACATCATAAATAATACAATCCAGATGTTTTACAAACAGATGTTAATCTGTTAATTTTAGCTCCAGATGTTTATGCACTATTTAACAAACATAAATAATTAACAATGGATCAGGTAGATAGTTTTCAACTTATTTCTTTATTCAAACACCAAACGTAACTAAAACATTATTTTTATACTGTTTATTAACCGTTTTGAAAACCTTTTCACCAGTTTCTGCATTCTTTGTAGTTCTATAAATGAAGTAATGATTATAATTATTATTTGTTATTTATAAGATACATAAACAATATCAAATATGGAATATTCGTTGGATAGGTTACATCACCTACAAGCACCTATAGAGGTTAAAAAATCTCTAAGTAGCTCTTTTACATTTCTATCAAGGAAATATAAATTATCTAATTATTATTTGTTAGGATAAACATTCGGTCGGCGTGGACTTAAGACCGTCAGTTTTCATGCATGGCATGTTATATGCAGCATTTTCCAGAGTGAAGCGATCAACTGCGTTAAAAGTACGTCTTCCAAATGAAAATCCTCGACTCACTCACACTATAGTATGGAATTAAGTATTTGGTTAAGATCAGATTAAGCCATGATAAAACTGAGTATATTCAAATATATACGTAGTAATAGATCAACAGTAAAAAATTACTATAATATGGCAGATATTGTATTCTAATAAAATGTTCAACTAATTCACTATTTTTTTATTTTTATTTATTTAAATAAACAGTTCATATTTATTGTTAATTGTATAGTGAAACAATAATTTTGTAGTGGATTTTCAGTATGTGAAAGACCAATATATCTCTAACCAAAACTGTAAACTGTATTAATTATCTTTTAATAAATACATTTTAGTAAATATGTAGGCCTATTGAAGAAGTTAGGAAATATAAGTGTTCTAAT